>JAOVVB010006400.1:0-17005 GCA_028570985.1 Heterobranchus longifilis | reverse complement strand
ATGGACCAGTGGTTCTCCAACTATTTCACGTCAAGGACCCTTAAACTGACACAAATTAGACTACGGACCCCCATTTGATAAGATTTTGTCCCCGGGTCCCCCATCTGATATTTTTGCTTTTAGATGTTTTCTTACAGAAAGTGTAATGGAACCCATGACCAACGTAGTCTGCGCTACTTATTGCGTTGGGGGTAATGTGTTACTAACACATTAGAGTACTTTTTTGTTGTAACAAGTAACACGTTAAGTTTTGCAATTCAAGCACATCTCCACATCGCTGTGTCTGGAATCAACAGTTTTCACTCTGGAATAGTGAAAAAAACTCCCTGGCCTGTTTTTATTTCTTTAAACCATCACAATCGTCCCACAGGGACTTTGAGAACCACATGAAGTCCCCTTCCTGTGACCGGGGTCTCCTGCCGGCGGAAATATAAGGCTTTACACCGACACTGTTTACATAGCAACCCAGACTACAATTTAAGTAATCCTTTACTTAGTTACGTTTTCAAATAAGCAGTCTGTTACTTTTACTTTTCCCTCTTCCTTTTGCTGCCACAAAAAAGTAAAATCCCTGACATTTGCCAACGTTAGCTGCATAGCTAATGTTGTTAGTGGAAGGCTTTGCTATAGCGAGACGGCACAGAGGACAGCCTTTACATCGTGAAAGTAAGTAACTAAGCAGTGACCGAGTTAACTCGCTGCATGTAGAAACATGATGTACTGTAAGATATACCAGCCGTGTTGTATTGTTTCATAGAGGCAGCTGCAGATAATATGTCTCTGCACAGATCGTTAGCAGCTAAAGGCTAAACAGGTGTTGTAATGTTAGCTAACATTTCTATTTACCTTCATGCACTTAATTAGTTTAGTTTAGTTTATTTGATATGGACATCACAGTAGCATTAGAATTGTAACATACTAGATGCTCTGTTTTAAGTGTTTGTAGCGAAACGCTAATTTGCAACACCTGTCCACAGGAGGCTTTTAACTCAACTTTTTCATTGCAGTTGAATTGCAAAAAAATGACGTGTTGTATGAACTGGTTAGTGTGTATGCATGAGCCCCGGTACCCTCTGACTCATATGTTTACTTACTCAAATATAATCCAGCTGTAAAGAAGATACAGCGTCTGTTATTAGCCTGCAGAGTTACAGATTATTATGGGATGTAGACGAGGCTATAATGACAGTAGAGTAAATACATGCAAAAGCAGACAGTACAGTAGGCTGCACGTCCTCTGTTTTCATTTTTGTAACGCAAATGTACTCTAACGAGTTACTTTTCTCTGTAAGGAATGCTGTAACAGATTACCTTTTAATGCCAGTAATGTAACAAGTTACTTTTAAAAGTAACGTTACCCAACACTGCTGATAACAACAGCATGTCATCTTCAGAAATAAAACCTCGGCTCCTTGTCCTGGTTAACAACACAGACTATAATACATCATATATTAACATTTGACCATATATCACCAATTTGACCTGATATGTATGAAATTAAAAACAAAATACTTCAGATTTCATTGTTACTGTATTTTGTGTCGAGTATCGTTGGTATTGTGACAACTCGAAGCTCTAGTTGTGTCGTTGGAACCGTAATGAACCTTCATTCGTGTCTCACATGTTGGGTCCTTGAATTTGAGGGAATTTATCTTGGAAAGTCATTGAAAAGTCCTTGACGTTGATGTTTAAGAAGGCGTGGGAACTCTGCCTCTTCTTCCCTCGTCTTATGTATTTAACAAGTCCTCCAAACCATACGACCATATTCGTTGTTTGTTCCTCCTCTCTAATTTGACCCGTATGATTGTTTACTAAACTGGCGCCGCTAGCGGCGAGTAAATATGACCCGTATGAGTGTTTTCCACCCTCACAGCTAAACGTTATATTTGCGGTTTTAAACAGGCCGTTAACATATGAAATGGACGTTGTTTCGTTAGAAAAAAAAGGTCGTGGTTTGGGTTAAAATCTGTATATTTGTTACATTAAATCCGTGCAGACAGGCTGCTCTCATCTCCTGTTCGTAGTATTACTGCGAAAAGTACTGCGCTGTAATTCATACATATAGCATGAAATTGTGAGACATGTGGCCCAGGTTTAAAAGACACAAAGACACGCTCTGGGTGGACGGGGGTGGCTCGATCACACGCAGGACCGGCGGTAGAGTCCGTGTGTAAAACAGAACACGGAAGTAGGGATTTTAATGCCAGTCTCCTTGTTTTGTTTACGAACCATACCAACCAGTCGTTCTGTTGCCTAAACCTAACTGAGTATATTTGTAGCCTAAACCTACCGAATCAGTCCCATTTCACAGTGTTAATCACAATGTTAATGACGTGTCTATCACGCGACAGAGACGTGTATTTAAACTGGAGGTCGGAGTTTAATGCGATTTTATTGCAATCTCAGTGTTTGTTTGTTTTTTACTAACCATACCAAGTCATTTTGTTGCCTAAACCTAACAAAGTGTTGTTCCCATTCTGACTCTTCAGTGAGACGTACAGTGTTTTCTGAAATGTTATGCTTCACAGAAAAAAAAAACATTCAATATACAGAGAAGTGAAAAGGCCCTGCCTGGAATGCAAATTAACAATAAAAAAAAATCACTAAAACCAAATGGAACAAAATGTTAAAGCAATCCAGCCATTAGTCTATCACAGGATGCAGGCATCTCTTCAGCTAATTCAGCTAGTTTCAGCCATTTTTCAAGAGCTGTGACAGGGTGTTGAAAAGGCTCTGAAGCATTTGAGTAAATTACCCAGAGAGCATTATGCTGAAGTGATTTATTCCAACTCTAAAGCTAAAGCTTCTGCTAAAGCTGTATCAGTTCTGCTTTGTCATCAGTTTGCCTGGTTTCAGTCCATGTCACATTACTTCCACACAGAACTAAAATAAAAAAGGGTCTGTTCTGGTGTGCAAATGTTTTTGTCATTTGATGTGTGGGTTTGGTGAGGCCCACAGCTGTCAGGTATGCTGTGCCCAGTGTTGGGAGGATAAAACATATTCCACTACAGATTACTGAATACATAAAATGTAATTTGTAACGTAGTCCATTAGATTACTCAAATTAAATAACGTATTCTAAGTACTTTGGATTGCTTTTGGCATACTTCAAAATCATCATGCTGAGCTTATTTGTCTGGCTTTTATATTTCCAAAAACACATTCCTGACAGTGTCCTGGCTGTGAGCCTCCTCTACCATTGTTATGTGGCAGGTGCACTGCACTCACACAAATTGTTGCACATTTAAAAAAATAATAAATCTGTTTATGGGAAATGCGTGCCTCATATGGATTTTACAGCAAATAAAATAAAAAACAACTAAGGGCACTCAGAGAGAGCAGACCTCCCTACACCTAACTACTCATATTTTGTATTTTAAATACGTAATCCTGCAGGCTGGTCTCATTCCCTGTTTGTAGCAATTACTACGAAATGTAATGCACTGTAATTCGTACATATCGCACCTAATTGTGAGACATGCGGCCCGAGTTTAAAAGACGAAAAGACACTCTGAATGGGCGGGTGGGGCTTTCACCCAGGAGACCGGAGTTTGAGTCACATGTATTTAAACCTGAAGCAGGAAGTAGGAAACGCAACGTTAATGACGTGTCCTATCACTTGGCCGGGACATGTATTTAAAACAGGACACATGTTCGTATGATATTATACAAACTGCTGTGCATACATTCGCATGATATTATAGGAACTGCCGTGCAATACTTTTTCGTATGATGTTATACAAATGGTTTATGAGAATGCATTGAATCCTGTTACTCCCCAGCCCTGTTTACCTGTCAGGTATGTTGTGCCCACCTGAGACCTGTATGGTTGAATAGTTTCACACTAACATGCAGTCGTCTGAAACCTTCACTGTCTCTCCCTCCCTTGCAAATATATCAACCATCTGTCACCTTCATCCTTGAGGAGGGATTTGAAACTGCTGAGCGTCGTCTAATAATCCCCAGCTCTCGTATTAGTGAAGGAGGTGCTGCAGAACCAACCTGGCATTTACCGCCGTGGCACCACACACTCCTGTGGCCTACCGAATGCTGAAGGAGCACAAACAGGGTGTAGCTGTGGAGACAAAAAGCCAAGAGTCTCAATATTGTATGTGCATCTTATCTTCATCCTGACTCATCTTCCTTGAGGTAAGGCCCTTAATCCATCCTAAAACAAAGCTAATCTGCAAAGCAAAGATTTGTGAAGCTTCAGAAGAGAAACTGTCAGTACTTTAGTTTCCAAAAGCAATTCTAATACTGTTATCATTTTGATATTCTCAGACAACTAAAGAAAACTTTCATTTGCAGCACAATACCACTATAAAATGGCTGACACAGACCCAGCAGAGGGTGGCCAAGACCTGGAGGCTCCGGAGGAAGAGCTGGATGAAGGGGAAGCCTTGCTACTATTTGCTAAATACCGCGAAGCCCGGCATGCGCTGCCTTGGGAACAGTGGACCTTCAGAGAAAAGGTTAACTTTTATATAGACCGCATCTTTCTCGGGTTCTTGGTCATTTTTATACTCATGATATTGGGAGAAGCTGGCTATAAAATATGGTATGTGACAAATGTGAAGAAGATTGCAGAATCTGTGTCCGATTTCGTGTTCTTTCTGTTCAACTGGCTCTTTGCGCAGGAGAGAAAGGAGGAGCTGCTTGAATTGTAGGTTGCTAATGGACTTGATTGTATTATTAATTTTGTGATTTCTACATTGTGGTATTACAAATGCACAGTAAAAAAAGTAACTGTATTTTTGATGGTGAATTAATTGACATAAATAATGTATGCAATTAACTGTATCATTACACACACGAGCATCTCAACCGTCTGATCATTGTCCTTCTTTTGTGTATTAATACCCTTGTCAAGATGTTCTGTTGATATTGCAACATACATTGTAAAACACCCAGACTGTATACATCTTTCAGAATTTTATTCTCAATAAGATGTAATTCAATTAAAGACAATTTAAGGGGAAATATCAGGTTTCAAGTGGTTTATTTGAGCTCTGATAAGATCCGTCTCCTCTACTTGTTTATTCAAGTACTACATAGTTTTGAGGTAGTTGTACTTTACTTGAGTATTTCCATTATATGCTACTTCAAACTCTATTTTAAAGGGACATATTGTAGATTTTGGTCCATTATATTTGACTGACACCTATAGTTACCAGTTACTTTGAATGTTATCATTTTACATTCAAATTATATAATCACTTTAAAGTATGCATTGCAGATTAACCTTTCCAATTGTTATATGATATCCATTTTGACAAGCTACAACATTAAAATGCTACAGATACAGAAATGCATATTAATCAAATATAATGAAACATTATGAAAGGGACCGTTCTGCTGTCTGTAGCCTAATGAATTATTTTGATAGTAAAAGTAGGCTACATTTCTACTTAAGCAAAATTGTGAATGCAGGATTTTTGTTTTTACATTGGAGGTGCTGCTACTTTACTTCAGTAAAATATATCAATACTTCTGGCACGATAACAGATGAAATCCCACTGTGACAATGACTTTAATAACACTGTTTTAATAGAAAGTGTTCAGAAAGTTCTAATTTAAATACTAAATACATACAGTGTTAGTAAATAATGGGATTGATATGAGAGATTGCTTTCATTCAAGTATTTACACCATGGATGATTCATTCGTTCATTGGTTTATCAAAATGCTGACGTACATCCAAAGGGACCAATGAAATCGACGCATTTACACTCCTCTTCAATTTCCGGTCCCTCCTCTCTCCCTCTTCTGGATTTTCTAGCGTGACCGACGTTTCGTGTCTCTTTAGACTTAAAGTAAGTCAGAATTGAATAATTTCAACTGTGTATGCCGATGAGTTGACGTCTAAACTGTGTTTTTAATGCGACATGTCCTCGACTGTTTCTTGGATTGCTGAAAATGTGGCGTTGCTGAAGTAAAAGCCGCTGTCACAAATGGAGGACAGTTAGCAGTTAGCGTGAAAAACACTGGCCGCCATGCTGTCTCTGTATCACATGTATCACAGTTGTAAGGTGTACCACTGCTGGAGAAGTAGACCGTACAGCTTTCAGTGAACATTGAAATACAAACTCTTAATACCGACCTTTTGATTGTCTTCCTGTCCGATTTGAAGCGTCGTTTCAATGTACAGCCAAAGCTAACGGTAGCTAAGCTAATGTTAAACTGCGCTCCTCCCAAGCGTATTCACTCACTCATTGTAGGATTAATACATAATTCAGACCTATTATAGTATTCTGAAGTAAATGCTGTTATTTTATGCCTTCGTAATGTATGTTTACTTCATGCACGTACACCACGATGTCGTAACATGATAAGTTTAGTTAAAAATAAACCTGCCAAATGTGGAAAGCATGACATTCCAGCCTCCTAGTGGTGATTGTTGCACTGACGCAAGGTTGGGCTATCTGAATAACAGGGTATTAATATATTTAGGTCCTAAAAGAAAAACATTTTGTACGAGTTCAAGATGATAAGATGATTATGACCGCTGCCGTACATTATATCATCATTCGAGCTGAAATAAAATACTTAATTGCAAGAAACAATAATAAATGTGAATATTCCTGGTTTTTTTAGTCTTCTATGTTAGAAAACGGAATATCTGGGTTTGGACTGTTGGTCAGACAAAATAAGCAATCTGAATACATCAATAGCCTGCATCTAGCATGTTCTGCTGTTATTGTGCATTTTATATTTCAAACCATCCAAGTTGACATATTTACACTTCTGGTTTTGTCCAATCAAACAGTCCCTAACCCAAAGATAATGGCAATATGAGACAGCCAGTCAGCTTAATGATTGTTTGAAAAGCAGGAACTATGTTTTGAAATTTAGCCTGAGAAACAATCAATTAACATTGTTGCTTATTGACTTTATGACTATACACTAATTATTTCACCTCTAAATTAGGAAAATGGCAGTCTAAGATGTCAGCAAAAGCAAGTAACATCTAGTTATTTGTGATTTATTTAATTCACTTTAAAAAAGAAAAGAAAAGGATGGATGAATCACACATGAAAGCCTCTAAGTTGAGACACAAGGTGTCATTTTACTCCTAGAATTGACGTCAGAGTTGCATAACTTGGAAAGCCGCACACAAATTGTTTACCTGTCATTTTGTTGCCTCTTCTGTCAATACAGAATGCGTTACGTGGCCGCTTACCTCCTGGCTGTGCTCGGTGGAAACACCAACCCCTCTGCAAAGGACATCAAGGCCATCTTGGGCAGCGTAGGAATTGAGGCCGATGACGAACGCTTAAATAAGGTACGCCACTTAACAACTGTCTATTCTGCATTTACAAAAACTGTTGAGATCTTTTTCCACTAACGATGCTGTGTGGCTAAAGTTGCATCTTTATTTTCCTCTGCAGGTCATTAGCGAGCTGAATGGAAAAGACATCAATGAAGTCATGAACTCAGGTAAAGGTCTCTTACTGAACATGTATTGAGAGTATGTATGAGATTTTAAGATGCCATACATGCTAGAAGGCTAAAAATTGTATTTCTTTCCTTTTGTTCACAGGCCTCTCTAAGTTAGCCTCCGTACCAGCAGGTGGTGCTGTGGCGGCTCCTGCCGCTGCTGCTGCTGGGGCCGCTGGAGCTGGGCCTGCGCCTGCTGTTGGTAAGTGTATACCATATATCATTCTTAGCTCAAATTGATAAATCAATGGGTGTTCTCAGTTTCTGTCTAAATGGCATTATCATATTGTTGCATTTCGATAGCAGTGCAAATATTGATGCCCTCACAAATGAATCTGTAGTCACATTTAGACTATTCCTAAAACAAAATTGACTATCAGACATCAGTGCTGCTAAATATTTTTGCTGTCGTCTGTAGTATTGACTGTTTTCTTTCTCCGTCTCGTTTCCAGCGGAAGAGAAAAAGGAAGAGAAGAAAGAGGAGTCAGAGGAGTCGGATGAAGACATGGGCTTTGGACTCTTTGATTAATCTGCGTTCTCTGTGTTTAAAAAGCAATAAAAATGTAAAAGGTTTACACTCATTACACTGTCTTTGTCCATTAATTTAAAATAGCTCTCACAAATTATGACAGAGACATTACTGTTAAGTGTTCTACAAATAAATTGTCTGGCTTTCAAGGCTTTATGTTTAAAGTTATTTTGTTGTCAGCTAAAAATAGTCTAGACTGGGCAACCCGTCATCATTAGGCAATCCAGACCCTGCATGACATGTGCTCCGTCTGTTGGTCAGATAGCTGAAACCACAAAATGGCTTTGGCTTAAAGGGACAAGCCATGTGAGATGGCCCCAGGACCACAATTCAAAACAGGATTGGAACCTGCTGCCTTGTTGTTGTTTTTTACATTGGTATTCTTTGTAAACAGCAGTAAAACAGGCCTTTGTTTAAACTAATGGTCAGTCGAGAAACAACATGATTGTTCATACTGTAGAGGTTATGTTTGTACCTTTATCTCACACTTTGTGGTGAAACAAATTTCCAGTCAGAAAAAGACGAGTTGAAATATTTTTGAGGTTATTGACAAACTGTTGTGAAACAGATACTTCACAAATCAAAATAGGTCAAATAGATGGTAATGTTCCTCAATAAGCAAGGACTTATGTATGCTCCAATACATGTTTCTCATGGTAAAATGTTTAACATTAATGAATGAAGTTTTTATTATTGTGTCATGCATACAAATATGCCAGCCCGCATGGACTTTAAGACACCATCAAATCAAATAAACCAGGACCAGAATCCAGCGTACAGATTTTCAAATAAAGGAAATTAGGAAAAACGACTAAAGCATCCTTCTCAATCAAATAATTTTGTAGAACTGAATTCATAGGTCATTTGCTAAAAAACAAAACAAAAACAAAATAAGGACTTATCTATCTATCCTTCTTTTCCAGGCTTTTGAGACTAAATTAGCAAACTTAAACACATCAAAATTAAACAACCATTCCAGTTTTTGCCCATCTGAGCACCAGAATACATCAGGGTTTAATTGAGCCATTTCATGGAACATTATCTGTCTTGATAATGCCATGATACAGTATAAAAGAAAAATGGCTGCAGTCCAGAAGCATGGGCCTGGTATAGCAAGTGCCTCATTAATGTTATTAATTACACCTGTACTCTCCCTTCTATGATGATACTGATCTGATAGAGCCAGGACTCTGTCTACGTGCTGTATACATAACATGTGAGTCATCAATCACATCACAATTCATCTTTTGTTATTTCATTTTAACTCAGCTTCAATTGTATGACAGCGTATTTAGTCACTGAACTTCTTGTTAACACTGTTTTGCAATCCTTGGAAGAAATGTGACCATAATTCTTCCACTACCTGCTCACCTGCGTGTCCTGCTGTTGTCTCACCTGAATTTGTGTCAACAAAGTAAGTACGTTTAGCTCCAGACGTCACCTTTAATGTGAGGGAAACTCCTCTGAATGTGAAGAATAAACAGGATAGATTCTGTATGGACGGATTTGCTTCACTATTCACATTAACACCAATTAGATTTCACGGCAGTGAAGGAGGACACTAGGCAGTGGCGTGAGGTAGTTATGACAGGCCCTAGTGCGCACTGTATGTATTTCACCAACAATGTGTTTGATTTTACAGTCAATTGAGTTACTCATATTGGAAAAAAGGTCAAAGATAAAGCTATCAGAATCAAGATAGGGCTCTAACTGTAAAAAAAATAAAAACAAACATGACCCATGATAGGTTTGTTGTTGTCTGTTTCAAAAATATATAACATATGGTACCACTTATATTTTGATGTGTGTTCTTTGAACACAGGTGTATTCCCGAGGTGGTAATCAATCTCTCACAAAGGGTCCATTCTATGCCCAACACACTGGAGGCCCCCAACTCCAAGGGGCCAAAGTGCAACCACACTGCCTTCACTGTCTATATTTATGCCCTGACACAAGGACTGTTGTCTCTTCATGTTTTTTTTCCTTTTTCCATTTGCTTCTGCCAGCCTATTTTCCCTGACGTATGTGTCGCATAGCACTGTGCTGCTGGATGCAGAAGAATCCCTTGTGAGCCCATTAGTTCTGGCACGATATTATTAAAAAAAAAAAAAAAAAAAAGCCTCCTGCAGGGGAACCTGTTCCACAGGTGAGAGACATCACTGCATGCTTTAAGCATGTAACTGACAGACTGTCACATCTCATAATCACCTAGCGGCTAGGAGTCTATTATAGATGCTGTCAACAACCTTTGCAAATACACACGACTACATCTGTTATCGATGTTTAGCTGATAAACACTGTGCATGCGGTTGCAGCAGTTACTGCCATGACATGTCAATTTCAGTCTTGCAGGAATGTACTTAAAAAAACCCAATTCCTTCCCATGCTGCAGGCTGTTGTCTCTGCACTTGAGAAGGTATGTAGTCAGACTACAGAGGTGTGGCAGAATCAAGGTTGTGTTCATTCCTCCACCTTTACACAACTAGCTTGCTTTACGTATGAGAGCAGTTCTTCCTAACCTGTATGTCAGAAAAAGATTTAGTGTCCCATTGCAAAGCATGTCAAATGCAGCATGCCAAAAATACCAGGATGTCCCACTGCATCCAGTAACATTTTGCAGTATGCAAGCCAGCATGCTTTTCTGACCCACAATCCTCTGTGCTGCATGTATGAGCAAGCGGGTCGACGTGTCTCAATTGTATGCATACTACTGCATGCAGCAGTATTGTAAGGACAGCTGCAGTACCAGGGGCAACCTCCGGGGCTGAAAAATGAAGCTAACACAGAAGTGCCAAAAACTGCAGTTCCTCGAACGGCCACTTCAGGCTGGCTCCAAAAGCAAGCCGATGCCCATAGACCCCCATGTTAAAATGCCCAAATTTACAGCAGAAACAGCCTGGTACAAAAAAGTTTTTGGTCTCTATAGATAATTTCCCCGTTCATGACAAGCAACACTTGTCACTTGCAAGCCTTCAAAATGACTCCTTGTCGGGGTCCCTACCCCAGGTTGGGAAACACTGCCACTACAAACAGCCATAGAAAGGGACACTCCCATCCAAAAGCAACTGCAGTATGAGCCTCCAGCTGTTTGACATGAACAACATCCATTCCTCCTTCTAGCTAAGGAGGAGTGGATTCCTGAGAATAAAAGTATTTGTGCTTGATGATTATTTTTGGAGTGAGGCCGAGAGTGCCTGTAGCGAGGCCTGTTTTAGCAAGTATTTAGAGTTTAGAGTTGCACAGTTCAAGAGACACAAGTTAAATTACCAAAGAATAAAGCCTCACAGTAACGATGCTTTCAATGACAAAAAAGTACAAATTTGAGCATTAAATATATTTTATTTGAGTATGTCATATGAACGCCAGCATTCATTTCACATTTCAATTTAACTTCTATTAAATAAATGTAAAAAATATATATGTACAGAGGTGTTTATATACATCAATGGTTATTGCATTGCTCTTTTGTATCATTGCAAATCAATGTACAGAAAGTATATTCAATGGTAAATTTGTAAACAGAGCATCACATTTGTAGTGTCATTGTAGAATTAGCTATTTGTGAGTCTGGCATATTGCCACATCTGTGATTAGTTAGTAAGTTGATCTTCCATCAGTACACACTCAAATCTACCAAAGCTATTCAACTGGTTCTTCAGAAAACATCCTGTTGCAGCAGATTCACAGTTTTCTATCACAAAACAGTGTAAATCGAATGTAAATGGTGACTTGTTGTTCCCAAGCTTAAAATTGGTGTTAGGTAGTTAGGTAGCCCATTGTGTTCTTAAAAAGGGGAAGTTCATGCTTGCAACACATCTTTCACCACATCTGTGGTGCTGAGAAAAGTTGAGCGCTTCACTTGCAGCAATGGTTTTGTTTTTGAAGGGCTGTCTCTCAGTCATCACTGTCGGACCCTGGATGTTCTGTACATGCCTGTAAAAGACAACAAGAGTTTTGTGACTGTTCATATGTTGCACTATTTTTCACAGATATACTGCACATATTTCAATTTAAAGTCCAAGTGAAACTGAAGTCAGAGCATCTTTAGCTTCTGGACTGTGATGTATTTCCCAATGACATGGAATATTTGAGCGGTGTACAGTTACAAGAGGGATTTAAATCAAATCCTTCGCATTTGATTGGACCGCTAAGAAGTGGGCGAGCTTCAAGTTCAGCACGATACGGAGTTACAGAGGATCTTAGCTCTGTGCTGCTAAAAGTTGCAGATTGATTGACGGGTGGATGTCATGATATTATTGGTTGAAATTGGTTGGTACCAGCTTATGTAAGCATGTCATATTTGGTTTTACAGGAAGAAAACATGATTGGATTTAGATAGATTTAGATTTCCTTTGACATATTAAATAGGTGTACAATACTACAGGGGATGTGGTCTAAAAGGGTTAAAAATGCATTTTTAATTTTGTCTCGACTTTAAGCTGAATCATTATGTGCTTTAAGTATCACAAAAAAGATCAGCAAAGCTGTCCATCTCTTAACATTTAGTCTTCTCTGTTTTACCTCTGTTCAACAGGTGTGATTCTTACCTGTTGGTATTCGAATCGGTCCAGTAGATAACGGTTCCCCAGGCCAGTAATGTGACCTATATTCTGTTTGGAGAGCCCGACTATCCTGGCTGTAAAGTCGAGCGTAAAGGCCAACTTGACGAGCTCGGGTGCTGTCGGGAGGACAGTGAGAGGATTGTGGATCGGCGTTGCTTCCGTCTCCAGATACACATCAGCCAACTTCTGGAAAGAAGAGTACGACATCCCCTGGAAGAAGTTGCTCAGGGTGGGGTTGTCTTTCAGCTGCAGGAGAGTAGGAGAGGAAGGCTGTCAGTAAACACACTTTGACTGCTAATAAACATGCATGGTAAAAGGACAAATACACCATAAAGTAACCTAAAATACATTTTTATTATTCCAGCAGGTGACTGGCCAAACATAGAAGATGATCATTTCAACTCAAGTACAACGTTTGTTGGCATTTTGCTGCAATCTATAACACCATCATGTGCAATATTACTTTTCTTTTTTAGTTTACTTATTTACTAAATTGATCTCACATTTATTGTTTTTTTTCTATTAGGCAATGGTGTTAGCATTACACCTTACACATTGACATTTAGTACTCTATTGTTATTGTATTTATTTGTATGTATGTATGTATGTTACAGTACAGTTTTTAATGCAGTGACAAAAAAAGTAATGACATCATGGGTTTTACTTAACATTTAACACTTCCACTAACATTTGTTTTTTCATTGTCCATTAATCTGCAGATAATTTTCTCGATTAATCGATTGGTCAGAAATAGTGAATCACAATTTACTGAAACCAGAGGTGATGTCATCGAATTGCTTGTTTTGTCTGACCAACAATTCAAATTACAAAGCAGTCACGTGACATGCTGCGTTTTTTCATAGCAGGCCCCGTGACTGTATTTTCTCATCTCTACACTTTCGCTATTGCCCAGCCGTCTGGTGGGGCTCGTCACAATGATGACGAATGATTGAACTCATGCAGAGGTACAGAGACATGTGAGAACTGCTGTTGCACCAGAACATTTCAAAATTACTCACTAAATAATACCACAGATTGTCAAATGCATACAAATTTGGCTTTCACTTTCAACATGAAGTTGTGTCATGGAGTTTGTACTTTTTATTATCTTATCTTTATAACACTGTTTATGGCTTATTGATGTGCTTTTGCATGCATTCTTTAATAATTAACTAACTGCATAATTCACTCTGCCTGATGCATTGCATTCGCAAAAGAAAACTTAGACACCTTATCTCGTAATTATTATGAGATTATGAGATCTTTTGTTAGAAGTATGACACCCTCGTCTCGCAATTATGAGAAAATACCTCATACTTATGAGATCTTTTTTCGTAATTGTGTAGTAATTTGTGTAGTATGAGACAAGGTGTCTAATTTTTTTTCTTTTTTGAATACACTACCAATTATCCTGTAATCCTGTATCCTGCAATTAATACCAACCTTGTCATCTATGGCATCACCCTCCTCCTTTGTCAAAGCGATGATCCTGTTGATGACTTCCTCTGAGAGAAAACAAAAGCAAGGGGAAGTAGAATCAATACATGAAGTTATAGGGATTGATTTCATCTTTGAGTTATTATAATAATGCAGAACTAAAATCACAAAGTCAGCACAACTTTCACTACTCAACTCATTACAAACTACATGCATCAGCGCTGTTTATTGTCTGGTGTGCATTAATGAAATACATCAAATTAAAAATGCTGTTTTAATTCTACACTTGGCACGGCTCACTGAGCGTGAAGAGAAACAGTTTCTCACCATCAGAGAGAGGTTCAACTTCCTCTTTTTCTTTGACCTCGTGGATGATTTTTTCCAGTTCCTCTGACACCTTCTCGTAGTAATAGTCTGTCGGTTCCACGCTGACCACATCTGCAAAGAAACAGTCGATTATTTGTAAATCTTCTGCAAAACCAGCATGCAGTTAAAGCATTTTTACAACAGGTTTTCCACTAATTCTGGTTACACTAAAATATTTTAACACCTTTCTGTCACACAAATGTATCCAGTTGTGCTCAAACTTACCTTCAACTCGAGTGATATCAGCAGGGATGAGATCTTTACCAAATTTATTCGGTTTTGTCAGAGATAACCGCCTTCTGGAGAACCTTCTTTTGATGGATTTTCTTCTCATGGACTTTCTTTTTTGTGAGCTGACCGGAGTTGTGGGCAGGCAGGTGGTCACAGCGTCAGAGGCCTCTTCTGCAGAGGAGGCCTCGGTTATCTCTGCTGGACTGACCTGCTCCTCATCGCTCTTCCGAGAGAAAAGACCAAGGAAACTTTTCCAAAGCGAAGGCTTCTTTTTCTTCTTTGATTTTTTGGTGGGTTTCTCTGGTTCCTCCGGAAGTATCTCCGGCTGCACAGGTTCGACCGCAGAAAACGTACCAATGTCCCCGTCGTTTAATCCTCCAGCCAAGTGAAGCGAAGGGTCACTGGAATGTCGTCTGTGCTTTCTTGGCATTGTCACCCACTTTTCTTTCCTCCCGGCCGAGGACAACACCAGTGTCCCGTCATTGAGGCTGAGGCTGCGCTTCACGTACACCTCCAGCAGACGGATTGTGTCCTTGTGAGGCACAAAGATCAACTGGCCGTTGTTGGGCCTTTGTGTTTCGGTCTGTGTTTCCATGGTGGGACGCCTACAAGAGAAAGAAAACAACATCACACATACAATAGGTTACAAGATTGTTTTGCATCAAAATTCTGTGAGAAATCACTCCTGCTCTCTCAGCACAGCTTTAAGGGCTAAGGTTGATTAATCGATTCAATCAATCAACAGAAAAATAGCTCGAGTCATTTTTCAAGCAAAAATGCCAAACAATGCTTTGTCCCAGCTTCTCAATTGTGAGGATTTGCTGCTTTTACTGTCTTATGTGATAATGAAGTGAATATATTTGGGTTTTGGAGTGTTGGTCGGACAAAACAAGCGATTTTTGAAGTTGTCAGTTTTCACTATTTTCTGACATTTTATAGACCAAAACATTAGTGAACAATTAATCAGGAAAATAGTCAGCAGATTAATTGATAATGGAAGTAATCATTAGCTGCAGCCCTAAACTTTTTTGAGGTAGCAACTAAGGATTATTTTCATTATCAATTAACCTGGCAATTATTGTCTTGTTCAATCGATTTGGTCTTCAAAAAATAGTAAAAACACACCACAATTCTCTATAGTTATGTGGACTTATTCACATCGCTTGTTAGTCTGAAGAACAGAAGAAACCCCAGAGGTGTTGAGTTTATTATCCCAGGAGAGTTATGAAACCAGGAAACCAGGAAACTGGAACCACTGACAAATAACTTTAAAAAAGTTATCAATTATTAAAAGTTGATCTAGTTCGATTAAACTATAGAGACATAGTACTTGTGTACTATAGACCTATTATATAGCCTGCTTGTTAAAAATGTTTATTATGTGGACCAGATAGAGTCCTGTATTATATTGTACAGTGCTAGCCTTTGGATATCATAGCTGCAGAAATGTAGAAAACGTTTTTAAACACAAGACAGGAATAGGAATAACTGTAAAACTGTCTGTAATGTTGTGTATTAAATGTCTCAGGTAAAAGCACCTGTATAGTATGGACCCATATGGACTCACCTCGTCTCTTTCAGCAGCAGTAGAGTGGTTTTCCTCCCTGCAGAGATCCGTATGTAATGTTAGCACACAGTAGTTACTGAATGCGACTGAAGTTGCGTCTCTGATGAAGGGACTCTACCTGCTCACATTCTCCACCCATGTTTGGACACGTCTCTGCCCTCCTTACCTGCAGCCGCATATCGTCACAATCACTGAATGCGCGTGGGCGGAGTACGGGAAAAAAACAAACTCTTCCTGCTTTGACGTTGAACTCGCAGACGTCAGGTTTTTAACACTTTTGTTTACGGTTTCGCCTGCCGCTCTCGGTTCTGCTCTAACCCTCCTCCTCCCCGGTGGTTTGTAAAACGTTTACAGGAAGTAAAAGCTGCAGAGGTCATTTCCTATCAGAGACCGGCTTTGGAAAGAAACGCTGCTGTGTCTTTATGCCACCATAGGCTGTTTGAATCGGCTAAATACATTTAGAAATTAACTATAAACAACACGAATTCATCATATATCATCAGTGGACATCTGTGTTCACAGATAATGATCTTTACCCAACATTTATTGATTCATTGATTCACTTTATCTTCCCAAGAGGGGATTGGTTTGCAGTGTTGGTAATTAAAGGTCCCATATTATGCTCATTACTTATATTTTGGGTTTCTACTAGAACATGTTTACATGCTTTAATGTTCATCAAACACATTACTTTTCTCATTTAGTCTGTCTGAATATACCTGTATTCACCCTCTGTCTGAAACGATTGGAAAAAGCC
This sequence comes from Heterobranchus longifilis, assembly GCA_028570985.1. Taxonomy (NCBI): domain Eukaryota; kingdom Metazoa; phylum Chordata; class Actinopteri; order Siluriformes; family Clariidae; genus Heterobranchus; species Heterobranchus longifilis. The sequence goes on along the minus strand of JAOVVB010006400.1, from coordinate 119 downwards.
CAGTCTGCTCTGATTGATCAGTGTTTCCGGGTCTTCCGCATCTGCGCTCTCTAGGAATCTCTGTACCATCATTACAGCCGGGGAATGACTGTAACGGCACTGTAGCGGCACTTTCTACC
>JAOVVB010006386.1:0-17007 GCA_028570985.1 Heterobranchus longifilis | reverse complement strand
TGCTTTATGAGGGTTGCCAGCTGCACATGCTGACCCCCCCCCCCCCCTCTCCCTCCATCAAGAAAAACCTCAAAGGCCTGTGAGGCTGTTCTTTATACAGTAGCTACAGTATGTATTTTTATAGACCAACCCTATTAACGCATAAATGTTCTATGGTTTGTTGCCTCTTTTTTTAAAATCTGTTTTTTTTTTGTGCTTGTAGCGAAAAGGGAGTTTTTGCTAATCTCATGCAGCATTTAAGTGACTTTTTCTGTTGAGTAATGGTACAAAATGGACCACGGTGGTCACAGAACCAGAAGACAGAGACATGAGGCGTTTTCGGACCAAACAGTTCTGGGGACTCCCTAAGAGGAACTGCCCACTGGCGGCTGTATTTCCCCTGTCGCATATACCGTATTTCCTCAAATAGTGAAAGGGGCCTTTATTTACCTCAACTGCAAAGGGTACCAGAGGCTTATACTAGACGGCAGGCCTTTATTTCTAATTCACTCTGTTTGTTGGGACAATAACACTTTAGATGAGTCATCCAGAACAATAAGCATGATTATTGTTGAATTGATTAAATTCAAAGCGATAGAAATATATGTTTTGCTTAGATGGCATGCCAGCCACTGGGAGTTTATCTACCCTTGATTTTTCCCGGGCCATTATTTGGGGCAGGCCTTTATTTGTTTGTGTCGACCACGCCCACCAGCTTCTATTTGATGAAATACGGTATGTTCAGTAAACCCTGGACTTCACTGTCGGTCCATTTGTCCATGTTTTCTTCCATTTTTCTCCGTTAACAGCTGTTGTTTGTGTTGTCTGTTGATTACACCTTAGAGGGCTAACGTTTTTTTTTTTTAAATGGCCGCTAAATTGGCTGTATTTGACCAATCGACGTTCACTTACGTCTCTGGACCAATCACTGTCCACTCACAGTTCCTCTTGTGCTGGGAGAGTACCTACTCTGAAATAGGAACTACAAAGAACTACGATCGTTCCTAGTTCTTTAGAACTAAGTTCTTAGAACTATGAAAATGCCCCTCTGGTCCGAAAACGCCTCCAGACTGTCATCTCTATTAGCAGACATTACATCTCTGTATGCCTGATGGACTGAACAATGAGTCTGAATATCACTTTGTGGACAGTATGTTGAGCGTATGCAACAGACACTAAGACATTGCTGCCTTTAAGTTTTCTTTTGAAACCAAGTCAAACTGTCACCACGATGTCTTGAAGACAGGAATATGCAAGCAGGTGTAATCATCCTTTTCTTTTCCTAGAAACGTACATATGACTGTTAACATTTTTCCCTGTCAGCGGTATTCTTAAAGAGTGTCACGGCACGACGGTGAAAACATGATCAAATTGGAAGCAATACATCGCAGTATTGATCATCTTCTCTACTGTATGTCTACGTTAACGATCAGCATGGCCAAGCCACTCTGGTCCCGAGGACATACGACGCTGTTACAGCTACACAACTGTACACTGTGATACCAGTGAGGCAGCTCGGGAGGTGGAACAAACTCCTCCGCTCTCCAGGACCAACTGAAGCTTTAATTATTGAGGCCTCTTTTTGTGTGTGTTTTGGATTTTACGATCCATAGTTTTGTGAGTATGCATGTGAATTGTGTATATTATGTTTTGCCCTTCTTTCCTCTGCGGAACAAAGTTCAGCAGGTGTGTAAAGAAAGACAAAAAACAGTGTGTGAGAAAGTGACTGTGAGCATGATTTTATGTTTTTGACCGGCATCCCACAAACTGGCAAAGTGTTTCACGGTTTCTAAAGAGGAGCAGTTTACGCCTGTGCTTTCCAAAATGTCACAATGTGCCTGAATCTTTCTTAAAATCTTTTGTTGGCTTTCCCTACGCAGCAACTCTTTTTTTTTTTCTCCAAACAATCAAAACCATTCTCACTGTATTATTAATGAGCTTTCTCCGTTATCGGCTTAGTCATGGATGTCTGCTGCATGTAATCGCAAAACCAGCTGACCAAGGAGAAAAATGCCTGCTTTTCCATTTGACCTCTGACCTCTTCATCAATTTCTCTTCCTCTCTTTCTCAGGCCTCCTCTGCAGAGTGATGGATGTACTAATAGTGAGCTTTTTTTTTTTTTTTTTTAAATCTCCCTTCACGCCTTCTCATGTTGACCGCAACTCCTCTTTCTCTCTTTTTCCTATGACCAGGAATGTCGACTCATTAGCATGATGACCATAATGCACTGTGTTTTACAGTAGGATGGATGAAATACATTCCACTGACAGGTGGAGCGATCGCAGAGCTGTCTATGCACTTTGTCCTCTGTCAAGCCAGAGGGTAGAATAGCCATATTAAAGGTCCGAGTAATTCTCAGTGATCCCCCCCCTCCTCCTTTTTCACACACCAGCGAGAAACTTAACTGTGTTGGTCTTTATGGGGAGACTGTGCCTGACATGCATCACATGTCTGTAGATAAAAGAAGGGAACCTAGAGACCCTGCACTGTTAAGTTTGTGCCCTTTTTATTCCAGAAAAAAAAAAAAGATGAAGGATGTGAATTGAAAATCTTGATCCAAATAATTCAAGTTTTGTCGAAGCATTCGGACTGTTTGTGTTAACCCTGGAGTCTGTGTGTGCAGTTTGATGTGTGTGTCGATGAGACAGAGAAACTGATTCTCGTGAAAAAGGGCTTTGTCGTACCAACCCTTTGAACTGAAGCTTGCCTTATTTTAGGTTGTTTTTTGTTTTTTTTAAACCGCATTTAGACTGCTAGGCCATTCCAAATTAACCTCTTGCATGTGAACATTATGGTAATGACCTCAAAATACTTTCAACTGGAATCATTTGGAGGATGTTGCTATTTTAGAGTTCGATATGAGAGTTTCATTTTTGACAGCGGGTCCGGGTTCAGAAAAAAGACATTTGTTACTGCAGACGGAAGTGCGGTGTGAGTGCGTCTGTGTGGATTTGTGAGAAATCAATTCCTATGTATTAATGATGTTATAATTGTATTATTTTAAATCTAAAACTATAAATATTGTACATACTGTCATTCATTTCTGTAATCCTGTACATGTAATGCAACCACCTTTCTTTTTGAAGGGAGTAAATGTGTGGTACATGTTTGTAAATAATGTTTGCATATAGCACTTGTTGCCTTCTGTTGTACGCCGAGGCTTATTTCAGCGCTTAAATACATTGTTTATATGTAATGGACTGATGAATCCATTCTTGCCTGCATAACTTTGTACATTTTTTGTGTGTGTCTGTAATGACATTGTCTCAATTTTTTTGTTTTGCATTTGTACAGATGTTAAAGTATCACTGCAGTTACATTACGGTATGAAAATAAAGCACTTGTTCTGTAACATACAACTAACTGATTGACGTCGCTACTGCTTGTGCTTGAAATCTAGTGACACAATTGTTTTCTGTGCAGATAACAAGGGTGCAAAAACGAACTGAGAGACATCAAGTGAATATTTTAAAAATTCTATTAAAAGTAAACTGTTCTTCACATCAAACGATCAACAGTATTTCACTTGACCTTGAGACATATCTGCTCATTAAATAGTTAGGTGCTTTAAAAGATTAGAACCCTCATTAATTATTGAACTGTCTAGATACTGTGATAGTTGCCTGATGAAATAACATGGCAGTTAACTTCAGTACGCAAACATCTTTGTGGCATTCTGTCAAAAAAACAAAAAACCAACCTAAGACTACAAAACAAAACAAAAATAATGAAATTAACAAGCACTGTGTATTGTTGCAACATGCAAAGTGGCCCCTATTCTTCAGAGATATTGAATTCATATTTTGGTAACATTTTGCATTAAGGTACACATATTCCCCATTAACTAGTTGCTTATGTAATTACTTCATACACAGCAGCTTACCTCACTTACTATCAATAAGCTGCAATTAGGGTTATTTAGAGGGAAAACTCTTAGTTAATGACCTAGTTGTAGAATGCAGTCATGCAGAATAGGCATTATTAAGTGCTATATAATTACTAATAAAGAGTCAATATGCTATTAATATGCATGCTAATAAGCAGTTAGTTAATGGTGAATATGTGCCTTAATATAAAGTGTTACAAATATGTCTTTTAGGATCTACGCTCAGATAATCACAAATCTAATGGTATTAACTTTATTAAATATTTTTTAATACGTTGAAAAACCACAGCAGTTTTGTGAAATGATATTGTTTTTAATTTCTGGGTTTCAAATGAAATGTCTTTGAGCACAGGGACCCCTGGTGGACATTTTGTTAAACAGTACTTGACAGGAGAAATCCCACTCAACAACAGGTGATGTAAGATCTGTAAAACACTGCAACAGAAGTCAATCTAAAAAAGGGGGTCAGATTGCAAACTTCCTTGCAGTCTTGTTTGATCATTAAGACACTCTGATTTAGAAAAAAAAAACGTTTTTATTTCAAGTCTGGTTTCAAGCTGTTATCTTTATATTTCATCATCAAGCATGTTCTGATTGAATGCATTATAGACAATATATTCCTCACACAAATGATCAAACAGAAATAAACATGAAATGGTTTTCATCAGGCCTGATAATTGGACTGAATTGGCAGACGTTTTTTTTTTTTTACTATTTGATGATGTGTGCGGTGATTCAGAGATCTGGATCCAGGCTAAGAACTTATTTCATTTGCAGTCAGAGAGCAGCCAAACACCAAATGTCCCCTCGTGTGTACAAATCCAACAACGTGCTGCTTTACATTGCCTGAGACAATGAACAGTCTTTCAAATCAACAGTCAATAATCAAAAATATGCTCTTTAAAGTGGAGGTGCTTTGATGTTTCATATCCAGCCCCGCGTTGAAAGGAATCTGTCAATCATGTCGAAGGACCTCGCCGGTTGGTCGTAAGGCAGAATGTGTCCTCCTCCTCGGATGATGACCTGCGTGACGAGAGGTCAGACTTTAAAACAGGTTTTCACAGAGCACTTTTCACATTGTTTTTCTACTGTTGCTAATAAGTGCTCACCTGGTAAAACTCTCTCACTTGTCTCACGTAACCTGCCACCTCTGTGTCTTCAGGCTGGACCTTCCAGTGGAAGCGAGGGGCTGTTTTGTACTCGGCTGCCCCGGTCCAGTTGACGGTAGGCAGGAACCTCTCAGTCAGCGGGGCCGCTACAATCACATCCAGCTGACCACTGTAGATTAAAACCTGTGTGTGTGTAGAAATGGACCAAACAAGGAGAGACTGTTAGAGAGGGATAAGAAGGACTTTCTAAGCAACATACTACCGTTTAGGGCTGGACCTGAATATTCGACTATTCAGATATTCATTCGTTGGGTAGGTATTTGGTTTTCAATTTTGGGATTCAGATATTCTTCTTTTTTTTTCAATACTGTAGAATAACAGAATGCAGGGTTCCTACACATTTTACATTTCAAAATTCCAGACTTTTCCAGTCTGAAATGTCTGGCTGAGTCGAGTTATAACCGACTAGTCTGAGATCTGTATGGTTATACTGTAGCAGCCTGGTGTCATTTTTAGGCCGAAGCTTCGAATATTCGCTGTTGATTAGTACCGAAGCTCCGAAGCCCCAAAAATGATATTTTGGGACAGCCCTAGCATTTGGGACAGCATCTAGCATTGTAGACAAAATACAACTACAGTGGATAATCCCACACCCCTCACCCTATAGTTGTCCATGAGCACCCCCAGCCACGGTTTGATGCTCTTCATGACATCCTGTACAAGGTGCTTCTCCACCTCCGAGCCGTCGTGGAACGTCAGGTTCCCCACATGGATGGCGCGTCGCACCGCCGGCAGAGTCACAAACTGGGAGAAGTACTCCTGGTCTTCGGGCTCCTGTGGTGCACAAGAAGCAATAATGTAGTTTATTTGTATATAAAGTTCAGATAATTTTGCTCCAAGAAGTCGCACAGGCAACTTTGAGCTCTGCCAGTGTTTCTACGTACCTGACATGTCATGTAGTTAAAGTAGTTGGTGCAGCCGGTAGCATTTTGGAAGAAGGAGGGATATGGATCCACGTCACCGTTCAGCAAGCTGTCAAAAACCTGAAGTCAGACGTTACGCGACGTTGACAAAACAGTCGGTTAATGCTTGATTTTATTCACAATTTTACTCTTTGTGTCAGAAAGATGTGACATTACTGAACTTGTCTCTTACCTCAAAGGCCTGCACCCACTTCTGCTGCTGGATGTATTTAACCCCAAGGTCTGTCTGCTGGACCACATACTGTCTTTGGAGTTCGTCTATCATGCCGGTTTGGTACAGGAAGTCACCATAACCACCCAGCATCTGAGATGGGGAAAGAAAAGTTAAATATTATTCTCATCCAACTTTCTGGTTAATACAAGAAGTCAGATTAAGATTTGCAATGTAATGAGGTATTAGATTACTTTTTAGGGGCCATGTGCCACAAAGCAACAATTACAATCTGAAGACATGGGAAATTCATTAGTCAAGATGATGTAGTTGAAAGAATATCAGAAAAGGACTTCACTTTGTCAGGTACGCACCAGTTCTGGATCACAGAGCCCATCACCAATAGCCATCCCCATGAAGTTAATTTTCACTTTGGCAGTGGGGTTGTTTTTATGGATGTAGTAAGAAATGGCAGGAACATACTTCCCTGCATAAGACTGCACGAGGATAGAGGAGGTTTACACGGGTTAGGATAATATTTTAAATAAGTAGAATGTTTTTTTTCTGTTGTCAGACACTATTATGGTGCAGTGATATTGTAAGATAAACTTCCAACTTATCCAAAAGGATTTTCTCTAATCAGCATACATTTGGAAACCATGTCATTCTACTGTAATGTGTGCAAGTTAAAAAAGCCACTTGTGTAATGCCACTACTATACATTTCCACAATATTCATTTACAAAGCTTGAAAAGAAATAAAAACAAACATACCTCCCCGGTTGTATAGAACTCATTGGACTGATACTCAGGAAAGAGCTGGAAGAACTGTGTTAAAGCACTTTAAAAAAAAGGGATGAGATGAGAATAATAAAAGTTAGTAACAATCAAAACACCAGACTTAGAGATCTGTGGCTTGAGTTGGATGGCAGTTGTTTTACCTGTACAGATCTCTGCCAACATCATCCTGGTTCTGAGCGAAACCTCGGTCATCATTAGTGAAGCTGAAACCCGTTCCAACCTACAAAAACGAAGACTTGTCAGTAAATATCCATGCACATAAAAAGTCAGATGAGCTGTGTTTCATGTTATTAGTGTGTGACTTTTTTTTGTCTGAGGATAAATAAAGTAATACGTACCGGATTGTCAATGTACAAAACTGAATATCTCAATGTCCAAGCGTAATCCCTCAAACCAACTGCAAAGAAGAAAAGCAAAAGATCAGAAAACTGTAAACAATGCTCCGATACAAACGATACAGGGCTCAAGCTTATTAGGTCAAATAAGGATTACAGTGCGTGTGTGTGTGTATGCTGCTGTAGTACCACATCAGTTCTCACCAGTCAGGTTCTTATAAACCACATATGGTCCATGTTCCACAAAGAGACCGAACATGGAGGTGCCACCGGGTCCGCCTTGCAGCCAGAGCAGGACTGGAGCTTTATCTCGGTTTGCCTGTCAGTCAGGGGCATCACACAGAAAGTTAAGATCTCAGCACCACCCAGTGGTGACTTCACTTTATTAACAAAATAACTGAAATAACTACTCTTTGTTAGGACATATCACTCAACTTCCTAACCACTGACAGTTATAAAGATTAAAATGGGGCCAGGTTTAGGTACATCAGACTGTAGAGACAATCAAAGTACAATGTAATACCTAATATGGGTATATCAACACCAGACTATTACATTTAACAGATTTTCGGCTGACTTTAAGGATTTTAAGGCCTTTTAATCTCAGAAATGTGTTTAAATAGTTTAAATGTTGAAATAAACTCTCATACAGTATACATATTAGTAAACACTGACTCTTGTAAATGGTAGCTGCATTATATAGAAGTAGCTTCACAGAGGCTGAACTAGAAGAATACAAAATAACATCTTGCAGTGAATGCAGTTATTTTCAAGGGAGATAAAAATAAGTTTGATCATTCATTCAGTGTCATGGAAGTGGCATGTGACATAATCACACTGAAGTAAGAAATACAGATGAGACTTGATTACTGAGTCATAATAACAAAACTAAACTAAAAAAAGTTCCCTAAAATAGTTCACACTTCCTGTAAGACCTCGGTTAAAAAACGGAACACAAAACAAAGTCTACCATCATCGCTGACATTCCCAAACTGCAGCTGACTAAATACACACAGGTGCAATTCCTTATCACGGGTTCACTGAGGGAGCACAGTAAAAAGTACAATCAATTTAAGTTCCACAGAAAACAAGCACAAGAAAATGTCTTCCTTGTGATCCTGTCCCAAACTACAGCACTAACATTAATGTGTCTTTGTAATTTGGAAAGCCCCTGCTGTGAAGAAGAAGTCTGAGCCTACCATCAGTGCAGGGAAGAACCAAAAGAAGAGGTTGCTGTTGTATTTCTTGTTGACAGTGAGGTATCCGGCATAACTCTTGACGTTGGCACCTGGCAGATCTCCTACCAGACTCAGTTTCCTGGCTGGAACAAAAAGAAAATGTGTGTTATTCTAGTCTTAGCGCCACACACACATGCATACACTGATGACAGAGCAGAGGCTACCATGCAAGGTGGCTTCTGCTCAGAAGCAATAAACAGTCACATGCACTTTCACAAACCAAGCAATTTGAGGTTCAGTATCTTCTCCAAGGTCATTTCGACATGTAGGCTGCAGGGGCCCGGGAACTTCCGATTAGTGGCATCCTGAGCCACAGCCGCCCCGATTATACAACTGTAAAAATACTATTACTGACAGCAGTATTGTGGTCGTATATGCTAAAGTGGGTGCACTTATACCTTCATCTATGGCGCCCTTCTCCAGGTACGGGGTGAGGAAGAGGGGAGACCCGGGGTCGACTCCATTCAGGCCGCTGACACGGTGAGATTTTCGGCAGAAAAACGAGGAGCAGCCCCGGGAGTGTGCAGAGTCCAGACAGGCCCACAGTAACAGGAAACCCATTGTTTCCCTCCACAGCCTGCCAATATTTACAAAATTAATATCAGACTACAGCTCAGCCCAGTCGAGTGTGAACCTCAAACACCGCGAGTCACTCACATTTCCAAACAGTCTGACCACAAGCACAGCACGTGTCTGACAGCACGCGGCGGAATAAACGGGAAAAAAAACAACTTTTAATTGTACTCACCTCATGTTTACTGTCGTTTCTGTGGCAGCAGGAGAAATGTCAGTCTTTAGTCAGAGAGAAATGAGATTGAGAAGTGTGGAACATGTAAAAGTCACATGATCAGCTCTGCGTAGATCACATGACCAGTGCATATTCGGTCACGTGGTCGTTGTTGTGATTCTCGCGCTCGCGGTCTCGCGGAAACTTCCGGCGTCTTAAGTTGCCTAAACAGAAAGATTAACGTTTTTTGTGCTAAAGCTGCAGAAAACAGCCAAATTTCGAAGTAGGTTAGGCTGACTTGGTGAGTAAAGTGTTTTTAAAAGTAGCTGTCCTTAAAGTGGCTGTCTTTAGTTGACAGAATGAGGTTTTTTTTAACTAGGACATTTGTAGAGGTAAGCTAGTATTCTGATAGATATGTCCTACCTGAGAATGATACCCTACTTTTAATCCAATTTATACATGTAGTAGTCTATTCTGATAGATATTTCCTACCAGACAGAATGAGCTACTCTACGTTTAGCTGTATTCATAGAGGTAGTAGTACATTCAGAATGGACTACTAACTTTACCTCTATAAATGTAGTTAAAATTAGAGTAGCTCATTCTGTCAGGTAGGAAATATCTATCAGAATAGACTACTACCTGTATAAATGGGATTAAAAGTAGGGTATCTTTCTCAGGTAGGACATTAAAAGATTAAGAGTATCATTCTGTAAGGTGTATCAGAAATTCTGATACATATGTCCTATCTGACAAAATAATGTAATTTACTTTAAACCACATTTATACAGGTAGTATCTGATAGACATTTCCTACATGGCAGAATGAGCTTCTCTAATAACTTTAAGTTGATAATACATACAAGTGGTGTGTCTGTCGCCTAGTGGCCTAAACATGATGAATACAGCTTTTTTTTTTTTAAATAGGATATTGTATTTGTATTATTATAGGTCTTTTTACTGCAGACATTTTCACTTGTCATGAAAATAACAGCTGTTACTAATATCATGCTTTGTGACATGTCAAAATGTCTTCTGTGAAAAATACCTATGCAAGTCAGCACATGCACAGCAACTGCAACTGTGAGACAGAAATGGAGAGCAGCCATTACAAATGCGAATATCTGTGTGTGCCCTGCTATTAATGTCAGGAATGCTATTAGTGTCCATCAGCACCTAGACTAACTGAAATAGTGATTTTAGTATAAATACTGGGTTTTTTAAGATGCAGTTATAAGTGTTTGGCCACTAGGGGGCAGAAGAACTCCAGAATATGCTGAGTGTGGTGTTGACAGCTGACACACTTTTTCCTACAATGCAGTGCACAATGGGAATGAAGAATCTACTCACAGCTGGGAAGGAAACTGTGGACTGTGATGTGACAGCTCATGTGAGGAGGTGGGGACTGCAACACACCTGTCTGCTGCTTACAAAGCTGTGTATTTATAGCTGATTTCACTTAAAGTGATTTTCACGCTAAAGGCTTGAAGATACCAGTAGGTATGTTTTGGGGCAGTTTTGATAGGTATCTCAGGCTATCACATTTTTTGTTGCACACATTCTAATCTGGAAGCAGCCCACTACAACCACATAGTCATATCTGTTAAAAATCTACACTGGAGCATTTCTGGGTTAAGTGCCTTTTTTAATGGCATCTCAGCAGTGGTTATGACAGAGAAGGGAGTGCTGCTCTTTCACCTAACTGCCCAGATTTACCCTGTCACTCCAGGGATCAAATCAGCAACCTGTTGGTCACAATCAAAATAAAAATGACAGTAATCAACCCACATTGTTCCTCAATACAAGAAGATGCAGTGAAAGAAGCAGGATGGCATACATATGAAATTAAGTAAAACTATTGGCTTCAAAACCTCCCTTCAAAATCTAGTTAATCCATCTTTTTCTTCAGTCTGTGTGGTGTGATGATCCCAGGGAAAAGTAAGGAAAGCAGTCCCACCAGATGGCGCAAAATCATTGACATTCATTCTGGCTCTTTCAGCATAACATGACATAACATGACATCTGATGAAAATATGCCAAAGCTGGAACAATGTGGTTCAGCCAGTTGTCCATTTGCACGAATCTCATATAATCGTGGGTTTTAAGACAAAGTAGCCTAACGTCTGTTTTAGATTCTGAAAGCTGAAGTCTCTTGTTTTGGGGCTTGCTTATATTGCATCTGGCAACCCTGCTCCAAACTTTCACTTTAAGAAGGCGCGTCTACGCTGCAGTGTAGTGTGTTTATTACAATCCTTAAAGTGGCACATGGAAACCATAGCTGATTTCTGCATGGCACAGATCTAGACCTACAGATTCTGTCTGTGAGGTGCGAGGAAATGCTTTGGAGAAACTGATCCACGGAGCATATATTCCTGTAGCGTGTCTGACTATTTTTATCTGTGGCGGCAGCACCTTCAGTGAATGCGGCAGCGCGAGCTCCTCACCGAGGCGCGCGGAGAGCCGAGGGGAAGGAACGGCGGATTCACACAGGCGGCTGGTGGTGGGCTCTGGACGAGACGAGACATGAAATAGTCACCGGGAGAGCCGTCAAAGGTGAAGCACATTGGGGCGTGAGTGAAATGGAGGCACCGCCGGGCACGAGCAGCTGTGAGCGCACCTTGGCCAAACGGGAATAACCGAGCCGTGAAACGGGCTGGGATGGCAGCATCCAGCAACTCAAGCCTCTCAGGTTCATCTGTGTCCTCCGGTAAGAGTTCACACAACACACTCAAACACGAGGCTTTGCACGGAAGCTATAATAGGCTAATAATAATAATAATAATAATAATAATAATAATAATAATAATACCCCTGAATGGAATTAAATATCATATTTGAATTGTATGCCTTGTCTTAAATCAAACTTTTTTCATTATCTTGTATAGTAGCTCTGGGCGATGTGGCCAAAGTCTTCTATCCCAATATAGACCATTTAATATCTCGATAACGATATATATCACGATATAGCATGTTTTCTGTCTATTTTTGTATACTCCTGTGTGAATTCAATACTTGACAAATGACAAGTACTGAGTGTTTTCTCATTTAATTAAGAACTTTAGTGCAAAATGAACAGAACTAATGACATAGAGAAAGCTATACACTGACTATGTTTACATGCATGCACACAAACAGTGTGATGTAAAGTCAAAACCACAATATTCAAAGATATTCCCTCGAAATATTTCACATCAGATTTTCTGAGAAATTTGATTTAGTATGTGCTTGTTATTATCAATTTAGACGACGTAATTGTGCATCACGATATCTCGATGTATGATTTCATCACAATACGATTCCATTGAAAGATGATAAATTATCATATTGAATTATCGCCCAGCCCTAGTATAAAGCCACCCCTAACATATGCACCAGGAAATGTGACATGCTCTTATTCCTTCATCTACATGTCACGCGTGCTTGGTAAATATTAAACAAACATATTATTAAAGCAGCTTCCAGTGGCTGCTGTAATTTAGGATTAACGGTAAGTGACAAGCATCACCATCTGTTGTATTTTAGTTCAGTGGTGGAAACATTACAGAGGGAAAGGACACCTTTCATGTGCAGAGGGACTGAGATGCAGTCTGACGTTGGGTTTGGATGTTATCATTAGATTGCCAATCATCTTCATAATTCCCTTATTGACTTTCCACTTGGCTGGCTGTACGGATTATCTTTGGCCTGTGTAGTCTACCATTTTCCAAAACGCAGCACCAGCCTGGGACATTGTAAAAAAAAAAAACTAATATGCTATGGTCCAGTGATATAATACAGTTCATACTGCCACAGTGTGCACAAAACTCTAATCAAATCCCTTTCGCATATAATGAGATATAGCTCAGCGAGTCGCACCTATTTGTAAAAATGTCAATTTCAGGGTTGAATTTTCACAGAATGGGAACAGAAAGTGGGTTAGCAGATGTTCAAACAAACCCAGAATGAAATAGCAGCTCCATGCTTGTCTCAGTGTATATCACATTCTGTGTTGATAAAGCGCATTGCTCGTGTTTGCCAGGGTATAAAGTACAAACTCCACTATCACAGAGCTGTTTGATGTGGAAGCCCCGCCAACAACCAGAGGCGTGTGTGTGAGAGAGACGGCGTGTGTGACAAGGGGAGGGGAGAGGCTGTTTATAATACCAGACTCAGCACTTTGGTTTATGTGTGCCGTTTGCACCAATATTTTACATATTACAGTGAACAGTCTAGAAAGTCTGGCTCGATACTTTTTCCGCCGATACAAATAATACAGAAATTAAACATTGCACGGCAACGCTATAGGTTTATTACAGGGTGAGGACATTGTATAGTATACATCATGTTTGTTTGACTTTCTTACTCTCTCTGCATCCCAACCACACCACACAGAAGAGTCACATTTCCCTCTGTACTGCCCGCTGGGAGGGACAGGCAGTCGTTTCCAAGCTGATATAGCCTGTGGTGACCACATGCTTCACAGAGCATTATCTCATGTGTGCGTTTCAGAAAGCAGCGGATTTACTGTTTGACCACTGCTGCTTTAAGAGGAAAGTCTTTTCTCTCTGTGGTATTGGAGGGTTGTCATTACTTTTGGGTTCTCAATATAATTATCAGAGGTTACAAGCTGCGCTGCTGCCAGGGATAGAGTGGTTGTCACAAGGGTATTATTATTTTCATGCGGAGCTCTTTGGCAGCCAGACACAACATTTGAATAATCTTGTCTATGAGGCATATGACTCAAATATGAATCTCGGCTCAATTTCCGCTCCGTATTAGGTCGTCTGTTCTGGCTACAAACAAAGTGCTCTCTGTGTCGTTATTTCAGCTGCTTCTGAGGAAAAATCTATCTAATAATGTAGTTTGGAGGGCAGAGTGTGGAAATGAAGTTCTGGTGGCAGCTTTTTGTGCCAAATATTGATTTATGATAGTGGCAACGGTAATTATATTATGGGAGCAGACCTTGATTTATTGCTGTACTTCCTGCAAATTATTGAAATGTGGGAACAATCGTATGTCAACAAACCACCTTGTAATGTATAGACTGCATTATATACACACACAGTCTCTAGCTGCAGCCTTATTACACAGGTGGATAGATGAGGACAGTCATAATAAGATAACAGACAATCTGAAGGTATTGCAACACGGTTGCAGCACATATTTTGCAACCTCTTCCTTTCCTTGGAAATATATTTTCTGGCTATTCTCCCTGCATCGGGGAGATTCCTACACATTCTTGGCACGAGTGGGCATTGAAACATACTGTACCAGCAGCACACCATTTGCCAGACGGCTCCAGGAAATAAAGCTTTGAAAATAAATTGAGGGATAGAGCATGAAAGTATGCCTTCAGCTCCCGGGCCTTAAATGACAAAATTGGTCAGGGAGGCGGAATTACAGTACAGCCCTGTGTATTACAGAGAGGCTGTCTGCTCAACACTATCCTGCACATGTGTCTGGCAAATGCTCCAGATCACCTCGAAATCTTTCCACCGCTTCTATTTCTTGTCCTTACCAGTGTAAATCACGTAGGACTGGATTTGTGTCATGTTATGCCGCCGACTGACTGAAATGATCTGCATGTTTTACAGCATCAGTGACGAGGAAGTTCATCCCCCCCAGAATTTCAATTCTGGTTGAACATATCCCAGTAGTCACTCCTGTATTAATTACAAGAGATTATCTCAGTGGCAGACACAAGGCACTGTCAGAATCTGATTACTAAATTACACTTTTCCCTCATCTAAATGCACCTACATTTCTTGCTAACAGAAAAAAACATACCGTTTCTCAAATGGTGTGCAGCCCAGTAGCACACAAACACACTCCTGTGAGGCATACCTGTCACATATTATCTGCTCAGCACTACAGCAGTGTTGAAATGCTTGTTTTGGACCAGTGTAATACACAGATGGTCTCCCTGCTGCAGCTCTGCTGCATCCCACTGACACGATAGCGTGTGTGTGTGTTTGTGCATGCGTGTGTGTCTTTATGTGAGGGTCTGCATGTATCTGAGTACTCCAGAATGTGTTGTTTCTGTATGTCATTTATGTCTGTGAATAATATTGGCTATTATATTGATGCTTTAAAATATAAATGTGTATCTATTTTTGATTAAGTTCTTATCATTTGAAATTCTCTTTTTGTGTCAAGTCTGTCAAATGGCCAATTCAAATGTTAATGCTTTACTTCTCTAGCCAAGCTTAATCACATTTGCAGTTTCAGGGCCTTTAGAGAGCAATGTTGTGAAGGAATAAATTAAAATGATACCCTACAGTCAGTGAAAATTAGAAAACACTTCACTACCTGCTCAGGGACTACAGGCAGAAAATAACAATTTGCTAAAACCATAGACTGGCTAAAACCCAGTACATTATACCTCTCCTTGTTTTATACACAGTTAATGCTCTTTGTACATTGTCCATGTTCCAATAAAGTAATATAACATAACATGTTATTTGAAAAAAAAAAAAAGGGTAGATTTACAATGATCTTTGCAGGGGAGGATCCTCCTTGACCTTGAATTTCCACTCTGGGGATCAATAACGGTTTATCTTATCTTATCCTTCCTTGACATCTAAGTATTGAACATGGGAAAACAACAAGAAGGTACTAATAACGTTCTAGACACCAGTCTCAGTGTTTGAGCAAACCACCTTTGCTGAGTGTCTCCTTCAATTCTAGCAAAATGTAGCAAAATACACATAACTAACTCAGTAAAAATGCTGGGCTGGAATATGTGGTTGTGATGCAGCGCATCAGTACCAACTCTGTCATCATCATTGCTCAGTCAAGGTCATGAAAACAATGACCCAGAAGAGACAGGGATCACAAAGGATGTCATTATTGCCCGGCACACTTGTAGCCTGCATGAGCAGGTGTATGTAGACCTTGGAAACATGGGACATAAAACGGTTTTCTCATAGGGAGTGTGTGTGTAAACTTGCAATGGTCCGTATGATATCTAGGCTAAGGGGGTGATAGTGAAAACAGTCTCGTTTTAAGATGTCTGTGTTTCGTTTTCGACCTCTTCTTTTGAGCTGCTAGGATAGATGTGTTGCCAGCAGTCAGACAGCATAGAAGATATGGTGCAGTGACAGCTGTGTAACTTGTATTTCATGTGTTTTCAGATGGACCTGGAAGTCACATCTCGTATTAATTAGTAAACAGCATAGGGAGGAGAGGATAGATGTTTTATCACTGAACTGTCTCCAGCATACATTTTCTTGTTTTGATCCAACATACTGGCAAAAGATTTGAAGAAGTGTTGAAAAAACAGAAAACCTCTCAAATGCACATGCAGCGAGTACGATTTCTGTCTGAAAAATCACAGTACGGATTATGTCCCATCTATCCTGGTGTTTCCATCATAAGCTCCTTTCTCTTTGGCGCAATCCAGGTTGTTAGAAAGAGAAATCCCTGGTCTCGCATTCAAAAAGCCTGTCCCATGGTGCATCAGTGTGCCATTTGAATTGACATCATTCTGCTCAGATACGTGAAATGACTCCACACAGACGTCATATTTACATCTTCTCTGTTGACATCTGCCTTTTTCTACTAAAATGAGTGATGCTGAACAAGACTCTGCATAGGTCATGAAAGGCTCTAAACCTGTTGTCAGCCATGTACACAAGCTATTGTTTTATGTGCTGGAGGTATATATATATATTCAATTTTTTTGCATGTGCACAGACTCCAGAGCAGACGTTATCTCAGGGGATAAACACGCTTGATCTTCATTCATCACATATTCTCTTTGTCACCAAAGCAAACACCCGCCGGTAATTATTTTATTGAATGCCTCTGACTGGTGAGTAA
>JAOVVB010006383.1:0-17007 GCA_028570985.1 Heterobranchus longifilis | reverse complement strand
TAAACTGATTTAAAAAAAAAAGTGCAACAATTTGTGTGTGCGCAATGCACCTGCCACACGACAATGGCAAAGGAGACGCACGCAGCGAGACGATATTGAAGTATTCCAAAAGTAATCCAAAGTATTTAGAATATGTTACTTAAATTGAGTAATCTAATGGAATACTTCACAAATGACATGTTAGGGCATGTATTCAGTAATCTGCAGTGGAAAACGTTTTGAAAGTAACCCTCCCAACACTGATAATGAGCTGATAATGTAATCTGCCCATCTACACTAAACAGCTTAACCTCACACAGCCAGGGAATACCATTTTACCTGTAAAGCTATTTAGATCCAGAGAGAAATGAGGCCAAGAGGCAGAGGGATGGAGCACATGTGATCCCGTCTCGCCCCCCTGCAGCCCTCTGGGGGCTCTGCCTGGGTGGCCAACAGCCTTACGCATGATAAGGTGAAGGCTTGGGAGGAGGAGGGGGGGGGTTCGGGTGTGCAACTGACCTCTGAATTTAAACTCCTAATATTCAAATATCACTTAAAAGTACAATATGCAACATTTCTGCATTAAAATGTCTAAAAACAACTAGACCTATATTTTGTTGATTATCCCAAATGTTTCCAACAATTTTCAAACCCAGAGAAATCATTTTAATCAAGTATAATATTTTTTGTTCGCAGTCGCATGTCAATGGCGTCATATCTCCTTTGTGCATCAGCGTTGTGGTTGTTTGCCAGAAGCTGTCATAAATTGACTTTTTATCCAGTTTAAAGCCACATTTTTACCAATCACCTTTTAGATTTGGGGCGTATTTAACTATATGTTTTAGGATTTTAGTCATCAGACGTATGGATCTTAAGTTATCAGAGAAACAAGCTGAGCAAAGGATAGCACCTCTGTCCGCAAAACAGTGTCAGAGAAACACTGATTTTTAACTTGAAACTGTGTTTTTGCTGGTTTAAATTACCTGGTCCATTTGTTTTGGAGAGCAGACCTCTGCGGATAATTCGGCTCCTGGTAAAAACCTCCTGAACATCTGGATCTTAAAAGTTATCAGAGTAACAAACTGAGCAGACGTCAGCACCTGTGTCTGCCGAACAGCATCAGAGAAACACAGATTTTTAACTTAAAACTGCTTTATTCAGTGTTTTTACCGGTTTAAATCACTGGGTCTGTTTGTTTTGGAGAGGAGCAGACCTCTGCGGATAATTCAGCCCCTGGTAAAAACCTCCTGAACAATGAAGACTGAAGGAATCCTAGAAGCTGACTGCAATGACGGCATTGCTTCGTCATTTGTTATTGTTTTGATTGAGGGACCCCTAGCGGCAGACAGTTGCATATTGCATGTTTAACTTTAGGTAAAGGGTGATAAACAACGCTAGAAAAAAAGACCAAGAAGAAGAAACTATTCCTGAAGGTCATTATTTGTCCACAATATGACTCAAAATGCATCCAGATTTCACTGCCTTGTTAACTCTCCAACATAAATCAGAAGTAAAACCCATAAACAAGGTTTCCCGAGCGGAGAGATATACGGTTATGGATTTTGTCCGTCTTTCAACAGAAAGCCATTTATTATAGTAAATAGCCAACTCTCAATCCAGTTGACAACAGGACAACAAGCATGTAAAAGGCTCTTTATGCCTTTTGTCACTGCCTTGACTTATCAACCCTGAGATCTGTGCTCCTCAACCTGAGTCTCACATTTCTCGCCCTCTCTGTGCGTTTCCTATGCGCGCAGTCAAGCCTGACTGGAGCAACGCTGCAGAAATCTGACCAACTTCCAGATCAGGTTGAGTCCCTGCCTCTTAAACAGGGTAAATTTGTGTTCAGGGGAAGAAAAAGAATCCTAAGCCAAAATAAAAGGTGAGGAGCAAATCCATTTCCTTGTGCTGTCAAACAATCCCTTCTTTCACTGCTATCTAAATGACATTTAATTTGATTCTGCTGTTGATCTCTCCGATACCCTGAGTGCTTCCAAGACATCTACTCTGGCTGCCGTGCCACACTGGCCAGGTATGAGGGGGGAGAAATCTGATGAGCCGTCACACAGCACCACGCACGGGAGAATGAGCGTGTGCACAAACACACACACACACGCATACACTCTCACAAATGGTGGAAAACATCCTGAAATAAAACCACGGGCAGCAGGTCTGATTTCACAGGATACACCAGGTCATGTGAGACAGTCGTGGAAATACAAATTGGGTTAACACGCAATGTCCAAGGACTCCTTAACCCTTCTCTGGAGATCACCTGTTCAAGTTACTGTCAAAGCTCTCCTTTTCTCCTTTAAATTCAATGGAAATGGTCAACGTACAGTACGACCAAAACATTAGAATATAAACTTTTGAAATTGATTTTTTTCTACCCCAAATTATCACAGATACGCGCCTTTGTTCTCTTTGTTTTTTTTTAATAAGTATAAATTGTGTACATGCAGATGGAGCCTGGTGCTGAGACCATTTACAAGCAGTACACAAATATTTCTTCCTCTCCTCTCTACAGTGACCCCTATTGGAAGACACAAGGACAAGACAAAAAAGACATCTTGGACAATGGTTTTGGAATTTGCAGTTATAACGGAGAGACAAAAATTATTCTTCCATCCAAACTAACTACTGAAACACAAACAAGACATTTATTTGGTCCTTACTAATGAAAACAGCTCCAAATACATAATAGTGATTATATATAAATGCTGGTATAATGGGTACTTAACATAGTACAGCACCACATATATAATAATATAATCATTAACATAATAATTATAATAATAACAACAGCAACAACAACAACAATAATAATAATAATAATAATAATAATATTTAAGTGATCTTAATAATAGAGCTGAAACAATTAGTCGATTGACAGAAAATTAATTATTCCAAACATTCACTGTCCCAGTGTCTCAAATGGAAATATTTACTACTTTTACTAATTACTAGTACTAACTACTAATTTTTACTAAGTTTAGTAAATTGAATATTATTTGGTTTTGGACTATTAACTGGAGAAAACAAGCAATTTGAAGACATCACTGTGGTCTCTAGGGCTGTGCTCAAAAACTCGCTACAGCAATATATTGTGACGTACTGCATCGATACAAGTTTAAAAATGTAAGAATATTTTATTTGCATTTATTAATAACTGAATCTTTTCTTTTACTTTTAGGATCTCTGTGGGTCTGAAATCTAAGTGTTTTAAGTTGTGTAATTGCTGTTATACAGAATAATTAATAATAAAAGAGCTATTGTAGTAAATTCTGTAGGATACAGTCATTATTCAAAACCAACATGTATCGTGATAGGTATCGTATTGAGAGGTTGTTAGCAGTATGTCCAGCCTGATTGGGCTCTGGGAACTTGTGGACATTTTTCACCTTTTTGTTTTTTTTAATTATTCTTTTTTCAACACTTTATACCTAACAATTAACTGATAAAGTAATTGGTAGATGAATCATTAGTTGCAGCTCTACTCAATAATATAAGAGGCGGATATAAATATGTTTAACAATGACCTAAAGCATATTAAAGCCTGTGAATATGAATTACAGAGACAAATAATTAACATAATGAAAATCTTAATTAATGTGAAGTCAAATGTATTTTGTTCACAAATGACATGCTAACATTTGGGATGTCATTGTGCGTTATGTGAGATATCATCTCTGCAGCGGAAGCTAACGACAGTGGCTGCATAAACCCTGATCTAGACCTTCCAGTGACCACAGGGTTACACCAGGACATTAGCAGAGCCTCGCAGAGGAATTAGCTCATTAATGTAATGGTAACAATATGGAATCAGCCTCCCCGGGGAGAGATACAGCAGGAGCATCTCCGCAGCTGCCTTTTTTGTAAATCACTCAGCTTATCTGGTAGGAGGAGGTGATCAATACGGCAGCATCACTGTAAACAGATAATGTAGCGCACTCTGGGGTGAGCGTCTGCATAGCAGCCCATTAGGCCACACAACCATCCAGATGACGGATAGTGATAAGTAGACAGTGGGGCTGCGTCCTTGTGTTGCATCTCGTCACCACCAGCTCCCGACTACACTGACCTGACTGAGGTGCATCACAAGGTTAAAGTGTGACCTCTACTGCTTTTTACACGCTTTACAAAACAGAAAAAAAGGAATTAAGTGAAATTGTGACTATGAGGCCCTCGTGAGGCACACATTTCCCATAAACAGATTTTTTTTTTAAATGTGCAGCAATTTGTGCACACGCACTGCACCTGCCACACGACAATATGAGAAGAGACACACAGCCAGGACACTGTAAGGAATGTGTTTTTGGAAATATAAGAGAAATAAGCTCAGCAAGACTATTTTGAAGTACCAGTATTTAGAATATGTTACTTCATTTCAGTAATTTTCAGTCACATCCCTCACAGGTGAACAGTCACCATCTTGCTCCCTCTTCTCCTTGTAGTTCTTGCAAAGATTTAGCCGGCTAACGTTTATAACGTGTACAGGTTATTGTCCTTCCTGCAGGTTGAGCAGCACGCCTTCCTTTCTGCGGCTTCTCTCCGAAGCCATTTTTTGTATTTTTTCCATTGGCCAGCCGGTGGTCGCTAAAACGACAGCCTGGCACGTTGCTAAAGCGAAAAACAAAATCCACCTGTTCTTGACTAAGTTAGCTGATGAGCAGTTAGCTACCTTCAGCCAAAGACGCTCTCTGCTTCAACATGCACGCACAATGTCAAAGGTCAGAGGAGGCGCAGCTGCAGAGCGGAAAAATGTCCCCTTTTCATGTCATGTCAGTCAATCTAGCTCCGATCCACTCAGCTCTGTGAGATGCCAACAAACAAATACGACAGGATCGTTTAATTTCAAGTATTAAAATATTTCTGGTTTACATGAGCGATTGTGCAGATGAAACACCAGATTATGATGAAAATCAAGCACTTTTCAAGGAGTACATTCAAATTCAAGACTTTTCCTAACCTTGAAAACATGACGGTAAAAATCAAGACTTTTCCAAACTTTCAAGACTTTGTACGAACCCTGTCTAATGGAATACGTTATAAATTACATTTCAGAGCATGTATTCAGCGATCTGTAGTGGAATACTAAAAGTAACCCAGCCAACCCTGCATGTCCAGTTGTAGCCTACTGCTGTAATGTAGTAACTACATGCATTCACTGTGGTATATTATTTCAATCGACACTACAGAACATATTGTATACAGTGTATGTGGTCAGGTGGAATGTCTCCACGAGGCTGGAGTGATGTGTTCATCAGGGGTCTCCGGTTCAGTTCTCAGCTGGCAAAGCTCTCAAGAGTCCAGCAACACACTTAAATAACCTATCAGGCCCTGGACATACCGTAGTGTGACTGCTGTTAATCCCAAGCTTGTGTAAAACTCCTCTGCAGAGAAACCTGTTGCCATGTGGGAAGGTTTAAAAAAAAAACTTTAAAAAGAGACACCCCAGGAGGTCGTTTGTAGAAATAGCAACACGTATTGACATATTGCCTTCTAGTGTCCATCTGTATTATCTTGGGAACAAAGCACGTAACGTAGTATTTAGAAAGTGGTTTTAGGGCGGGCGGGAGGAGCGGTGGATGGGTCAAACAAACACAGGACTTTGACCCAGGAGATCAGTGTTTGTGTCTCGTTGGAAAATAAAATAAATGGCAAGTTATTTTTAACTTAATGTAACAAATGGAACTACGTTACTGATTTTAACCCAAAGCATGATCTTTTTAACTAAACTTACCAAGTTGTTTTGTTGCCTGAACCCAAATCTATCAAAACAATGTGTTTAAAACGTTTACGTACGAGGACGGGAAACCCTTCTGTGGGTCGTATTTACTCCCACTGTTAGGGCCGTTAATTTAGTAAAACACTCATATGGGTCGTATTAGAGCGTAAGAACAAACGACGAATATGGTCTCATGGTTTGGAGGACTTGTTGGAAAGAAAAGCCAATTTGTTTTAATAATTATTCGTAACTCACTCCAGAGTTTGACTGGGTTAGCGTGCAGAGGAGAGAACCACGAGGGCCTAATCTTCACCTCCTGTTCCTTCACCACAGCATGTCAAGAAGACGCCTTAAAAGCCAAGCAGGTACTGTGTGCTCTTAAGCTAACACACCGTCGTGCACGGATGTGCAAACAAACTCAGCAAACAAACGCTTTGTCCAAGAAGACAGTCTCTCCATTTAAGATAATAACATTTCTTCCAAATCAGAAGTCTGCTTGAAATTCCCTCAGATTACAATGATTGAGGAAGAGAGAGTACAAAAAAATCAATATACATGTGATGCCCTTTAAAAGCCTTATAAATATAAGAAGCATTTGTCCATTAGCAGAGATTCAGAGACCAGTAAATGCTAATGAATGGGAGTGCAAGGCCATTCGAGTCCATTACAGAGTCCCACTAGTGAGTACAGCAGCCTCTTTGAGGTTATCTACTGGCAGGCCATGCAAACGCCAGACCCACAACTCAAAAATACTCTGCACTCTAAATGATAGATGGGACACGTGTGCTTTTTGTGTTTCGAGAGAAAAGAATGAACACAAATTGATTACGGAAATGGAAATGCTCTCCATTTCTAGAAGGGCAGCGCTGTTACTCATTAATACATTTTGAGGATATTTATTGAGATGAAGCAATTATAAACAATGATAAAGTAGGTTAGTTGAGATTAGCTCACTCACTTTGGGCAATTACAAAAAACAATCGCAAAAGAGAGAGGAAATAAAGAAGTGTGTTGTCAGTGGGGTCAGAGAAAGGATACAGTCAGAGAGAAGTCAGTGGGAAGAAGGACTGGAACAGCTGTTTCAGACCTTGTGAATATTTACAGCACAAAGTAGATGGACACTGTGTCACAGGATAACACAATCAGAAATGCAAAAAAATTAAATCTACTAATACTATTTTACTATAAAGAGCCTCCAATACATTTGTAGTAGAGGTGGGGAAAAACGATTCATGCAAGAATCGAGATTCTGAATTGATTCACAACTTCCAAAAATCGATTTTCAAAAACTTTTTTTTTTCTACAAAATAACCTTGATATTGCTACTGATGATCAGTGATCCCACACACCAAGGCAAAGTTGTGTTAAGCATTATTGTGTGATTTTTCAACAAACACCAAATAAATACCAGCTTTAGTGTTATTTTGTGTACAATTTATTTCTGAAATTGTCAAGTTTCTGAGAAATAAAAAAACAGGTAGCCTAAGTCTAACAGGCAACATTTCTATTTTTTTGTTTAACTTTAACTTGTTATTCTTGAAGTCACTAAGAACTGAGAAATACTAAAAACTTTTCAGTAAAAAGTGTTGCAGTGTAGTGCAGTGTTGTATTCATGCAAGTTTAAGCATGAATAGATGTTAAGTTTGCCTTTGTGTGTTTACATTGAACCTTTTCAAATATAAAAACTACATAATCTTATACACATTTTACTCTGCTTTCATGCCATGAATGATTTGCCACACCGACTTTATTAGCGCACAGCGGAATCAAATCGTCAGCCCAAGAATCAAAATCGAAAACCAATCGAATTGTGAAATACTGAAAGATTCACACCACTAGTACACGATTAAAGAGAAATGTAAAAACGTGTTTGCATTTGTGCCAGTGATTTGGTGTACTGCCACTTATCAATAACCTAATCCATTTCTGTTTCTTTGATATTATTCACTATTCACAGAGTACTAAAATATATGAAAGAGACTGCATTAGATAGAGCAGATATTATCACAGACGATATGAAAACCTTTTTTTCAGAACATAATGCTTGGGGCGATTTAGAAATAGTGTCATATAGCTATTTATTTGATTTTTTTGGTTGACAATGAAATACATTGTATGTATAATGTATAATAATGTTGGTGCACAATTCACATGAAACGGGTCTATTTTCATTCCAGCTCAAAACTTCACAATATCAGCTGCCATATCGGTAATCTGCAAATTGTTCCTCTCTAAAATCGGCATCAGTCTCAACATCAAATGACATTGGATAAACACTATGGATCAACGTTTTATTGAAAGAGAGGATGTGATATATGTATATATATAAGAGAAGATGTGATATACTGTATGTATATATATAAGAGAAGATGTGATATATGTATATATGTATTTTGAGTGGGGTCATCATGCAGGTGCTGTTCATCACAGAGGGAATATCTGTCATTGCAGAAAATCACTCTGCACCTGCTCCGATCCTGATACCGAACCTAAATTTAGTCTTACACCTAGTCACCGAGAACACTCTCGCTCGTGACTAATGTCACGACTGATCAAAACAACAACTGGTCGGCGTTTCAGAAATCAAACTGCTCCAATCACAAGATAAAGAGACAGCTCACCCTGCTGGCTTGAAACTGAAACTTGATTAAATCATGATAACAAAATTAATTTTGTTGTTTTGAGTTGTTTGTTAAATCACGGAATAATACCTGAGCACCTGTATTCAAAGTATGTCATTATGTTAATCCAAATGTTAGCATTTCAATTTGGTAACAGTACTCACTTGAGAGGAATACGAGGAACTGCAGTGGGTGTGGAAGCAGCGGCGACGACCTGCAGAATTTGTTCCAGAGCCGACAGGCCGCCGCCTACTTGGAAGGCCACTTGGTCTGCATTGTTCTGTTGAGGCAGGGACAGAGAGAGAGAGAGAGACGGTGAAACTGAGGTGCAGTCAGGGGACAATGAGCCAAGGGCTGGACGGGGGATTACATGGCTCTCACCAGAGAGGGAACCGCTCTTTCTCCTACAGGGGCGAGGGATTGAAATCTGAAACAAAGTGATCCCAAAAGTATTCCTGTTTTATCTCAAAAGTGCACAACCCGACTCCGCCCCACAACAGTCATGTTTCAGTGGAAGGCAAATGCTCTGCAGGCTCCAGTTAGCACCGGGGTGGTCTCAACAGATGACCACAGACTTAGTGAGACTGAGAAAATGCCACTACAGGCCAAACAAAGAACGTTACAATTAAAACAATCATTCAAATAGGATAGGATACAGAAAAAAACATTAGATTCTTGTCATAATCAGATCTAAGTTGATAATGCATTAGATCTACTGAGGTAATAAAGATGCAGGATTCACATTACTTCACATATTGTGTCAGCAGTTACTGGGATTAAAGAGCTGTGTAATCCTGTTCAGAGACTTTTCTTCAACCTTCAACACTGTCCAGAGGACCTCCTCTACACTTCTAGTTACTTCAGATCTGAAAGTTTTGCACTGATAGACTTTTCTTACAACCGGATTTCAGTGTGTTTGACTTAATGGCCCCATCTCAAAGTGGTGCTTTGGCTCTAATGGCTCTGTTCAAATTCTCTCTTTTTTTCCCCCATTGTCTTATTAATTTTATTTCAGATCTTAGTGCAGACAGTATGTCGGACAAAAGTTTTTTCAGATATACAAATGAGGGAGTGGATATGGTATCTCATTAAACACATTATTTGCTAGAAACTGAAGGTTAAAGACTCCAATAAGCCAAAATATTTTAAAAGGTATAAGTCCCACACCTGCTGTAATAACAGATGCAGCATGTAAAAATGTAAAAAATCAAAAATCAGATATCAAATATCAAATATCAAACGTGCCATATTTATAGTATTTTAAACTTAGCTTGGAGTTTGTTGAGAATATCCAGTAAACAAAGAGCAACTCACTCAAATGTTAAAGAGACACCATGTGATGATGAGGGAGGTCAATGTCATTTGATTTCCTGATCTCTCCCGGAGAGGGTATTTTAATTTGCCCCGTAACTCGAATTAAACTATCAGTAATGCATTTATTGCTTTCACAATAAAACTGCTTAAAGGTCCCATATTGTAATAAAGCAGGTCTAAGTGCTATATAAATACTGTGAAAGTATCAAAACGCTCAATCCACAGAGAAATGCACACAGCCTGTATTCAGAAACTGTGCTTTTAAACGAGACGTCAGGACTTATGTAAAGTTGCGGTGCCACAACTATACTATAGGTAGACAGTGCCACTATGGTAGTATTACACTCATTCACCGGTTGCAATGACGGTGCAGAGACGCCGAGAGTGCAAACACAAAAGACCCGGAAACGCAGACCAATCAGTTTTCTGGTGAGGGGCTTAAAGAGACAGGTGCTGAAACGGAGCGTTTCAGACAGAGGGTGAATACAGGTATATTCAGACAGACAGTATGAGAAAAAAATATGGAAACATGTTTAAGTATGAACCTGCAAATGAGCATAATATGCCCCCTTTAAGCAGATAATATTGACCAGGGTAACCATCATATTTTAGCCTGTTAGCATGCTACCATTTATTAATTATCACTAAAAAGGTTGATATCATTAGTTTTGTAGGTCTGGACAGACCAACTGACCGAGCTTTCCATCCATAAAGCCATGCTGCTGACGTGGCTAAAAATCTGCACAGTATGTGCACTTTTCATGACATTAAGTAAGAATGGAAAAGTGGGAATGTTGTTCAAATATACAATAAAGCTATAAACGGCCGTCAACACAGAGCAGAGGTAATAAGTCCATAGACCTTGTTATCGCTACTGCACATCTGCAGCTTAGCTAGCACTAATAGTAGATAAGATCAAATGCTAAAAGCAAAATAAAACTATTTGTCTGAGCTGGGATGAGGAAAAATAATGATATTCAAACTGAAAGGGCTTGAAGAAGACATGACTGGCCAGCGTTCAAAGCCTAGGGGCCCCAGACTGCTCACTGTGACTGGGTCTCAGATCTCCCCAGGGGTGTCCTGACACCTCCGGCCCTCATCAAAGCCGAGGAGACAGACCGAGACTGAGAACCGGCAGTGTGACATTGTGTGTGTGTGTGTGTGTGTCTGAGTGCTCATGATACTGCTTGGGCATAGAGTTACATGGGCAATGGAAAAGACAGAAACAAACAGAGCGCTGTTGTGACGTGCCGTCATTTGTTATAATTTAACAGTGTTTCAGCTGAATAGTTTCATCTGTTGAAAGCCGCTGTCAATTTGTGACAAGTAAGAAATATGAGTCCATACAATGATAAGTCTATATTTTGGGCACATGATTGATTCTCAGATATGAATATAAAGCAATCTGAAAAGTGTTCATTTTAGTGGAACTCAGAAAGCAGTGTGTTAGTTGTCTATTACACTTTAAACTAATAAAGCTTTAACATTTATCCTTGTAATGGCCTCCTGTCTATCAAATGATTGATTTCAAAATACTTCTGTTAGTTTATAAAGCACTTAATGGTCTAGGTCCAAAATACATTTTTGATCTGCTGCTACCCTATGAACCATCCAGAACCCTCAGGTCGTCCGGTACCGGTCTGCTTTCTGTCCCAAGTCAGAATTAAGCAGAGAAGCAGGGTTCAGTTTTTATGCACCTCATATCTGGAACAAACTCCCAGATAACTGCAGGTCCGCTCCACCTGTCAGCTCCTTTAAAACAAGGCTAAAGACTTTTTTGTTTGCCACTGCCTTTTACTAAATCATGTTTAAGGCTTTAATACTTGTATTGCCTTTTTTGTTAATGTTGTCTTGATATTGTAAGTTGATATTTTATGTAAAGCACTTTGAATTACCTTGTGTTTAAAATGCGCTTTTTATAAATAAACTTGCTTTGCTTTGCTTTGCTTTGCTTTGCTTTGCTTTGCTCTGTTATGACAACACAAATAGTGCAACAATCACAAATAGTGATTTGGAACAGAGAAACAAACACGACTATTTTCCATGCTGGCACAAAGCAGATGCTGGCAGATTGCCGGTTTCATCAGGCACAAGGCAACATTTTTGCCCTGCTGGCCCTGTTTAGTTATTTCATGTTGTGCTCTAAACAAGGGTGGGCTATTTAGCATAAACACAAGCAGTCTGTGCATATGAGAGTGAGGTGCTCACACAAACTTACTCAATATCACATATTTATCAATAAAAAACTTCAATATTTTGGACAAAAAGCCAGTAATATTAATCATTAATTAGCACCAGGTGTGGGGCACCAAATACTTCACACACATAAACCCAGCCAATATTACAACTCATTGTACACAGCAGTACAATTCATCATATACAAAAATAAAAAATATCACGTATACTGGAAAAAAGATTAAATGTAAGATTACTTGAAAGAATCCAATCCCATAACTCATTACATATATTCCAAGAGTTATAAGTAACCTCTGAGAATATACATAATGCCAAAGTGGCCATATTTATCATTTCCACAATGCACTGTTTCACTACTTACAACTTTTCCAACATATCAGGACATATCAGGCTTGCTTTTCATCTTCAACACATATACATAATGTACAGCTAAAAAAAACAACAAATCCTCCAAATCATACGACCACACTGGTCGATTGTTCCTCTAATTCGACCCACAGGAACGTTTCATTAATTAGCGCCTCTACCTGCTGTAGGAGATCAAAATGTCCTCATACCTAAACTGTCGCAGTTTTAAACACATCGTTAACATTGTGAAACAGTTGCCACCATCATAATTACTATGGCCACTAGAGGGTGCCGCTGAACAATAAACACAAATATGGGTTGTAATAAGCTGCTTGTGCAAACGACCTATGTTGTCATTTTTTGGAGGACAGTCTCCTAAAAAAAAAAAAAAATCCTGCTCTTTTCCAGACTGTGCTGCACTGCACCAACATGAGCTTCCATCCTCTGACACCAAAGCTTGTTGGTTGGTTGAGCATTTGCACTTGGATGATAAAAGACCCCTTTATATTTGTTTTTGCATTATTATTTTTCTATTTGTTTCTATTTTTCTCAGATGGATATAATAGCTTCCAAAGTTTGTTTTTGCTTCCTGCAGAGTAAAACTCCCATTAGGCCTAACTGACAAGTGTAGAGTTTGTGCTGGAAAGCAAAGGTCACTGGAGGCTGGGATTGGTGTAAAGCAGCAAGCATGACAGTGCAGAGGAGAAAACGAGAACCAGAGAAAAGAAAAATGTCCATTATACAGTTTCATGGTAAGTTGTGTTGAGAGACATCAATAATTACTACCAATTGGACAATACAGAAAAATAATATTTTCATTACTGTATGCAGTTTAGTGTAAATAATTACTTTATTTTGCAGCAGCATGATGGAACTCTCAAGTGTGGGCAATAATGTACCTTGAAATTGAGACAGAAATGGAGAGAGAAAGAGAGAGAAGCAGAAGGCTCCAGGCTTTAAAAGAACATTTTGTCTCGTGTTCAAAGTCTGATGTCTGACTGAACAGTGAGCTGACTGAAAATGGAAGCAGTGTTGTTTCTACTATGTAGTTCTGGTTTGAGCCTTAATCATCCATCTAAACATGAAGCACATAAATTTCACAGACAGACAGCTCACCCCATATGGCATGCATTTCTGAGTGTTTGTATAGATGTGTTTGTGGAAGTGAGTGGCTGGCTGTTTGAGTCGTAAAACAGCAGAAAAGTGGAACAAACAATGGCATCCTATATTGACATGGTGTGTTTTTCCTTTGAGTAGTGCTGGGTAGTATACTGGATTAAGCAGTATACCGCTTTTAATTTCCTTTATGATATGAATTGTTCATATACCGCCATACCGATGCATTGCTGAAACAATTGCTGTAACTCTTCAATAGGCAGAAAAATATATAATATTGTTCACCATGAAGAGCACAAGCTGTGAATGTATATAAACTGCATACTCTTCTTGCTAGCGGTTATAACTTTTAACACAACAATTAATAACCCACAACTAACTCTCTTTCAGAGCCCAGACACACCAAGTCAGTTTGGAGGCGTCGGTGAGCATCTGACGCCCGAGTTTTTGCGATGTGTCCCCCACTATTGGCACTAGTCGGCCTGAGTCGGCTGCTTTTTGGCTTATTCAGCATGTTGAATCGGCGCTGGCGGAGCAAGTCAGTGAGAGGAATCACTGTTTAGCTTCAGTGCACGAGAAGAAAGTAAAGAGCGGAAACTAAACACGTGACTAAAGTCAAGACGGCACACAGAAGGCTCGTCATTTTCCATCTTCATCTGATCGTTCCTACATGATAGGGCATCAAAACTGTCAAAAAATGACGTTCCAACTATTAAAATATCTATTTTTGCGTATTGCGTCTATACAATGTTATTTAAAGACCACAGACTTCACTGTCTCTCTGGTGCTAGACTGAGCCCCCTAGCAAGCTAGCTAGCTGCTAACTAGCTAGCCAGCCATTTAACAACTTAATGTTTCATCCAAACACTCTTGTCACAGCGTTGGAAAGCACATTGCTATCACCAACTGAGAATGACAACTTCGCTAACAGCAGTTAGCTTGTTACAGTGCCGGGGACGGCTGAATAGTAAATATTTTCACAACGACATGACCATGTGGAACAAAGCAACTGAAGAGCAACTGATCAGCATGATTCAGGTCATGCAGGTGAGCAAACGCTGCTTTGTTTCATGTAATCAGAGACGGTTTAGAAGCTACATGTAACGTTATAGCAACAGCTTGTATATCCAGGTTTTCATTTTGAATGACGAACACAGACCTCCGCCGCCTGCTGGTGTGGAGAGTTATTACCTCTCATGCAGGCACAGAATGTTGGCCACTGGCTGTAGTCTTTGTGGTGTGTTCGGGTGCAACTTGTTTTGGCCCGACGGAGGCGACAGAAACCAACTGTTATGTCGGCCTCCGTCACTAGTTCTTTGGTGTCGGGTTTCGGGTGCGTCTCGGCCCTAACGAGCCAAAACACCACGGCACACAACAATTTGTGACGCTAGTAATTGTACATTTACAAAATGACACCACAGAACGGCATGTTTTGATACTCCCGACAGTAGAATAAGCCACTCTAAACCTCTAATAAGTCCCACTGTGTCGTGATATACCGTGAAACTGCCAGAATCTTAAAAGAAAATGTGATATAAGTTTTTAGTCATACCGCCCAGCACTACCTTTGCGCCTCAGTTATGAAAGTGAATACATTCTAGTGGTTGGAAACTTTCTTTCTTTGACTGTTCTAGGTTACTGGGTTACACTGGTCAGAGGGTGGTAGTGATGAAACCAGCGTATGTGCCACAATCAGTAGTTCAGTACGTACAAATGGTTGTTTGTACTGTAACACGTGACCTCTCGCCTACTCAAACCTCTAAACGCCTGATGAATAAGAACATATCCGTCTTTAGTGACACGTCAGACTGAAAGACACCATCGCCGTTTCCTGTCTACAGGGTGTGAAAACGCAAACCAGAACACACACACACCCAGCAACTTATTACTTGTGATACCAGCTTTCGTGAACAAATTTCACAAAGTGGTAACAAAAGACATCTTACTACCTCGTTTTCTTTCATTTGATGCCTGCGGTGGTAGGTCTTTTGAGGTAGCTATAGGGGGTAAAAAAAAAAAGAAAAAAAAAGACTGGAGTAATTTCACACAGAGTACAACTTTCAAAGGCTCCTCCACAAAGCCATTTCAGAGATTGAATGGAAGTTAAATTTGCTCCAGGTGAAGAGATGTAATGTATTATTCACCGGAATAAAGTCATTCAAACTTACTTTCTTACTTGTCCCTTCGCTTCATACAGTGGGATGAGAGATGGGAGACGAGGAAGTAGAAGTAGAAGGGGGAGTTTGGGATGGGAAGTGAGGCAAACAGAGCTATTCTCTGAAACATGACAGCCCTGAAGGCTCGACGCAGTGTACTGTGATGGACTCCAGAGATGGAACGACTACCCACAAAGACAGCGGTGTCACGGGGATAGAAATATGCAGTCAATAGAGGACAGATATCCACAGGTACACATGTATGCACACGCACGCACACACATGCACGTGTGCACGCACGCACACGCACGCATGCACGCACACACACAAGGAGGATAGGTGTCAAGGTGAAGTTTCCTACAGTGAAGATTTGTGCTTATACTGCATGCAGAGGGCTGGTAAATGTTTTTAAAAATGTAATTAAACCAATAAATATATTTTCATAAAATACCTGTCACATTATGCATTTTCATTATTATTTCAGCTGTTCAATTAAAAGGCCCTGGAAACCAATTTTCTCAATAAGCAATTACTACATGACTGATTTTCTGCTTATGTTTAGAACACTGCTCGCTATTTTACATTACATTTACTATTTTACAATTTCTGTATTTGTGTTTTATTTGTGCTTTATTTTTCTTATTATTTGCATCAAGATACAAATTATTATTCCAAGCCGAGTGTTTTTAAATATCTTATAACATGTCAGGAGGGCATCTTTAATTTTGATTGCTGCCTATCAATCCAATTGCCGAAATAAACGTTGGCATTGTACGTTTCTGCAAAACACAGATATGTTACATTTGTTTGTTTCATATACACAAACATAACGCGCAAAAACGCACAAAAAACATTCTGTAACAACTTCAGAAACCACGAATGGAAAACACGAATAAAAAGAGTTTGGAAAAAAACAAAACATACAGAACACTGGGTACATAACAATATACAAGG
Organism: Heterobranchus longifilis; assembly: GCA_028570985.1. Lineage (NCBI taxonomy): Eukaryota > Metazoa > Chordata > Actinopteri > Siluriformes > Clariidae > Heterobranchus > Heterobranchus longifilis. Next base: position 595 of record JAOVVB010006383.1, on the reverse strand, counting down.
GAAAAAAAACAACTACAACTAAAGTGCCAATATAAAATCAAGAAATGCCCACACACCCACACACACACAGTTAGGCTAGGAATCACAGCAAACAATCTCTCATGGAATCGGCAGCAGAGCACCAGCCTTTCAAGCTGGACTCTGCAGCCTTGTTAATTCATGCAGTCAAAAGCTCCATATAAATGACATCCAGAAGTGTGAGGGTCCATTGTTTAGCGGTAAGAGAAGTTTCCGTCGCACTGCAATCATCGTTTTAGCAGCTGTAAGGCCAGTTAGAAAGATGCATTTCTTAAACTTGGTGATGCTGAGCTTTGAAAGATCATTCAACAGCAGGACAGGTGCGGTCACAGACACTGTCACCGATAACAGGTCAGACAAACCAGAAGCCACCTCACTCCAGAACCACGAGACTGGTGGACAGTCACACATCATATGCAGAAAAGTGCCAGGGACCTGTGCATAAATTACACATGGGATCATTTAACATTTTCATGCAACGGAGTTTAGGCGGAGTTAAATATGGTAAATGGACTGTACTTATATAGCGCTTTTCTAGTCTTTGCGACCACTCAATGCGCTTTACACTGCGAGTCAT
>JAOVVB010006369.1:0-17008 GCA_028570985.1 Heterobranchus longifilis | reverse complement strand
CACTGTGGATGGCAATCCCCCCCCCCTCTCTGACTTTTTTCTGAAGGCAAATAAAATCAAACTGGGCAGCTTCTTTCCATTAGATAATCTATAAAGATTAAAACAGTTGCAGGAGTGAATGCCGGCACATCTCTCTCTCTCCCTGTGTGTGTGTGTGTGTGTGTGTGTGTGTTCCTCATACAGAGATCGACTGTTTTTATCTCTGCTTAGCTCCAGGTTACGTCACAACTCCCCCAAATAATCTCCTCCAGCTACAAAACTGCACGAGATAGTGGTGCTATGAAAGGATGTTTCCGCTGATAAATAAAAAGTGAGCAAACTGTGGGCTGCAGGTTATCATCACGTCCCAGGACAAACTTCCAAAGAGTGCGTTTCATGTTCAGTTGTAACCCCACGTTTTACTAAAACTATGTCATGGAGATTTATTTCTAAGCAAAGAGGTGGCAACTGCCATTAATGAAGAAAAAAAGTGTTGATTTTAGGTGGATTTCCTGCACGTCATCCCGAGATGTTGTAAAAAAATAAAAATAAAAAAAAAATGTAAAAAAATGTAAAGAGTGTGCTGAGAAAATTCTGCACCTCCATATTAGCCAAGCCTCCTTGTTATTGAAATTAACAAGTCCTTTTTTTTTCAAGGAGGAAGCATACAGCACGTTTAATCAAAAATGCTTTTAATTTATTAATCATATTGTTAAAGTACATAATTTGTGTGCATAATTTATTATATTACTTATACATGTTAATATATAATATGAAAGATTTACAGCTTTTACTCAGGAGTTTTTGTTTGTTGTGAATGTCACAGGAAGGGAGATGGGAATATATTAATCAGGGAAATACTGTTTTATTTTATTTTGACTGCTATGATTTGATTTTCTCGTGATATAATCAACTTATAATGCTCAACCATTCATGAAAAATAAGCTCATGTTGTTTTTTGAAAGAAAGTCTCTTAAGATTATTTATTGTTATTTTTACTACTGATGGTTTCTTGCATTCAGTTTCTCCATCCACTGGAATGGACAGAAAAAATAACACAAAGTTTAATCTTTTTTTTTTAAATAGCTAAGCTAAGATTTATGAGTGCATTTAGAGTAGAAATCCACCATTACAATATATATATTTTGTGTTTGGAACATAATTGGGTTCTGAACGGGTTGAAATTGTCAAAGATTTATTTCTAACGAAAAAGGTGCACATTCCACTGAATAAATCTAAAAAAAATAGTGCTGATTTTAGGTGGATTTCCTGCACCTCCTCCCAAGATGTTGGAGAAAAAAAAATGCTGAGGAAATCCTGCACCTCCACACTGTATTAGCCTCCTGGTTATTGAAATGAGCAATAGTCTTTGGGTAGCCTAGCCTGAGGTTCATTCTCCAAGAATATTCAACATCCCCTGAAACCTATTACACATGTAGCCTAAAATTTCATCACATTACAAACATAAAGAATTGATGCCGTTGCTAATTCTTAAAAAGCCTCTTCTGCTCTGTTCTCAGTTTGATGTTTGAAAAAGGGATATGGTGATCCTGTAAGTGAAAGCAATGGCACTGGAGGAGGACCAATACTGAGCAGTAAAACAATAGCTCGTATAATCCGGTTTCCCGCTGAGCGCCAAGGCAGCCATTGTTTCTGCTTTATGTATATTTCTACTGTTGAAATCTCACATGACGTGGGATATTCATTCATCCACTCAGTCATTTGGAAGAGCCTGGTCAGTGGACTCATGCGCTATATAAGGGCAGGCTGTTGTGCCGTGTGCAAATACTCTGGCACATGCCCACGGAGGTGGTTCTAGACCATTTCAAATGGGGGGGGGGGCACATGCAATATTAGGGGTACCAAATATATAAACCTTTAGAGACCCATGGGAGGCTGTAGTGAGCTACAGATATAGATATCATATGAAACTAGATGAACTAAGGCATCCATTGGTACCAAAATAACACATTTGTACTGCATGAGAAAACTGCAGGTATTTGCCCCAAACTGCATGGGATTAGCATAAAGTGGGTATGTCTATAGTCTGACTTGCAAACAGTGCGGGGAAAAGCCTCCGGGAAATCTGCCCGGCGCCCGGAAAAAGGAAGTCTGTGTTTCCATTCTCGAAGTCCCTTTGCTACAGAAAAAACAAAAACAACCAGCGATCTATCAACCTACACACGGAAATGACAAGTTTTGAAGATTTGGATTGTGCAATTGTGATTGGTTTAAGTAAATACAAACAGGCCAGGGAGTTTTTTTTCACTATCCAGGAGTGAAAGCGCACTGAATCCAGACTTTCCCCTCAGCGTGGACACAGCACTGTGGAGATAGGTCTGGCTACGCAAGACTAATAAAGGGGAGACTTGTGGGTACCCATAGAACCCATTTTCATTCAGATATCTTGAGGTCAGAGGTTAAGGGGCCCCTTTGAAAATGGCCATGCCAGTTTTTCCCTCACCAAAAATGTACCCTAGAATTTGAGCGTTTTTTAGCCCCCTTCCTGACAAGCTAGCATGACATGGTTACTACCATTGATTCCTTAGGTCTTCTAGTTTCATGTGATACTAATATACTCACTCTAGCTTAAAACTTGTACCTAAGACAAGAGCAAAACTAAGAAAACACTGGTGAATCCCAGAAATCAATGAGTATAAAAAAATCATTGTTAGGAACAAAAGGAAGAGGAAATTTGTTTGTAAATAACTTCCTGCGTGAGGCCCAATGATCCATATGCTCAAGTGATCGCTGCATTTGAAAGCAGAATTCCCTCCTCGGGCTACTTGTGAGTTTTATCCCTGCGTCTGTGTATTCATAATTGAATCAGAATGACATGGTTGGACGACAGTGCCACTCAAACCAGAAAACTGTCATTGCAGTGTCAATAAGGTTGGCCCCTGCAGCTACGAGCACTAATTAGCTGATAACAGCCTCTGTTGGCTGGCATGTGTGCCAGACTGTGGATGTGTTTGTGCGCATGCTTTGGATGTTGGTTTGCATGTCGCTCTGTGTGTGTGTGTGTGTGTGAGTGGGCCTTTTTTTCCCTGACACCTCCCAGCCTCCTCTCTCTCTAACGCTGTGATCCATCCATCTACTGCATGGAAAGCAATTAACAGAGACTTGACCTCTGTGAGGATTTGGGTTTGGAAGACTGTATGTGTGCTTGTGACTGTGTGTGTGTGTGTGTGTGTGCATGTCTAACATTATCATCTGCTGAGCCTACATGTATACTTCCATAGTCACCGGAAGAGAGGCAAACTAAATATAACTCTGTGCATGTGCCATGAAGCCTAATTAGGAAACAGTTGGAGACACGGAGACAGGAATGATACAGTTTGATATGTCAGTGGAAGCGATTACAACTATGCACAGGGTTGGCATCTTTATGCACTTCTGACATCTCGCCTGATGCACTTCAACCTGAAAAATAATCCCTGAGCACCCGAACCATATGCACAACATCAATTTTTTAACACCAATTTAAGGTGACAACTGCAATTTGTGGAAATGTGTGGAAATATTCAGTACATGAAAAGAACGCAGTTTCGCAGCTTCTACACCTACAAGTCATTAGTCTTTTCTGGTATGTTATTTATAAATGTGTGGATCAACATTCGCTCCAATCTCCCACACTGTAAAAGTGAGATTTCCAGTGTTTTTTTAAAAATGGATTATAAAACAGTAGGTGCTATATAAATACTGTGAAAGTATCAAAATGTATCAATCCACAGAGAAATGCACACAGCTCGTATTCAGAGACTGTGCCTTTAAACGAGCCGTCAGGACTTCTGTAAGGTTGTGATGTCACAACTATACTATACATGAAGCCACCTAGAATTTCCCATGCCTCACCTTGCCTGGTCAGTGGCTGGAATAAAATAAAATAAAATAAAATAAAATAAAATAAAATAAAATAAAATAAAATAAAATAAAATAAAATAAAATAAAATGAAGTCCAAGTGAAGTCCAAGATCAGGTCCAGTCGAGTCCGAGTCAAGTCCATAATGGTCAATGGTGTCTTTCCAATGCTAATATAGTGATTAAGGAGTTAGGACAGACATAAATAATCTATAATCTATAAACAAGATTGATCTACCTTCTAACATCAAACTAATCAATGCATAGAATTTAGGCAAGGTTCTGTACAACTGATCCCCAATCAAACAACTTCACCAGTTCTCAATAGCCGAGTCCAAGACCAAGACAAGTGCAAGACTTCAAAAAAAGTAGTCACAAGTCCAGACAGGAAACCGAGACCAGATTCAAGTACAGCCCTGCTAAATTTCCATTTTTCTCTGCTCTTACTTAGTCCCCTGTGGGACAATGAGCTACCTTTTTTGCACAATGTTGAGCCTCTCTCAGTTCGGTTAAAGTTGGCTATCTTGTCCGTCACAGTCCTGCACCGGGTCATTTCTGCTTTTGTCTGGAGGAGTCCGTTTCAGCACAACCTTGAGAATGATCTGCCTCCATTCGAAGCACATGGCCCACTAATGCAGTCGCCTCTGCATTATTTCACTGATGATGTTCTTGCTTGGTTGCTTGTTTTTTCTGTATAATTCCAAGGTTGATGCCATGTACTCCTTTCAAGCATCCATTGTGGAATGCCTCCAGCTTTGGTTTCCTGGCAATGTTCAGAACCATACATTATGAATTTGATGTTACTGTTATATAACTTATTGCTCTGACTTCCAGATGTTAAAACACACCGCATTCATCTTACTTTGATGCACATTTGTGTCCCACTGTCCCTGCTGATAAGGCTGCCTAAATAAGTAAAGTTCTGCTGTACCCAAAACTAAGTAGGTGTAGAACTCAAGGTGGAGGCACATCACTGCTCGCCTGCAGATAAAAGTGCATGACTGAGATTATGTTTTTCTTAGTGGAAGAGATGCCCACCATGACAATATTGTGGTGTGATGCAGATTCTGTCTGACAGCGAGAAACCTGGGTGGGACCCTGGGTGACGATTGGCTACACAGTCATTCCAAGGACTCATATTTGCGGGTTTTCTGTGTTTTTTTGTTTGTTTCCTAAGTCTTTCTCAAAAAGCACTTTTACTGTAGAAGATCAAGTTGATTTGGTTGGTTCCATTTTCTACAATACACAAAACAGTGTGGGGGTGGTGTGTTTATAAAATGTATTGTGGTACTGTTTATTCGAACCTACCTCTTAGTTTGAGCGTGGTGCCTTTGTAGCTCTTCAAGACAAATTGACTGTTGATGAATTTCCTGATGCTCTCAATGGTAAAAGTCACCTGGACAACAGAGACAGACAGAGTTACTGGTTTAATGTTTACTGCTGCTCACCACTATATCATTCTGCAGGTCATAATTCTCTATTTGGCTTAAAGTTTTGCCAGTCAATGGCTAATTATACTTGCTATATCTCAGATTATGTTAGAGCCCCTGAACATCAATCAAATACTTTATTTTTAGCAGGAAATATTGAAAAGTCCATATACTTTTTGCCCAGGCCTGAAAACCCATTTTGCACTTTTTATTTTCCATTTTCAAGGGCCAGTATTGATAAATATGACATCTGCTTGTACCTTTCAATCATCTGGATCTGTTGTACACCATTTTTAAGTGGCCCTAACAAATTTCATGACACTAGGACTAGACTTCCTGCCTGAACATGTTTTTAAGGGGCCAAAAATGACAACATTCCCAGGGGTAAAAGATTATGCAATTCTAAAAAGTCTGCCAAAATATTTCACAGAACTTATTTTTTTGATATCAAAACCTAAAATGTAAACAAAAACCTTTATCTGATTTGACACAGATTTATCCTACTGGCTAAGCCTTGTATTATTATGTAGGATGACTTGGATCCAATCGACTTAATGTAGATGTTGTCATCAGTAAGAAGCATGGTTGTCATTTTAGTGATAATGTGAATTTTCTCTTTGTTTCGAAAATCAAAATCGGTATGAAAGTAAAATCCTAACATACTTGACGAAGCACTTGCTGGTCACATGCATGTATGCACATTTTCTGAATTTGAAGATCTACTAAGGGAATTAAACCTCTCGTTCAGCGTAACTCTCGTTCAGTGTCTTTGCTCTGGGACTACTCTATGTTTTACCTGTGGGTGTATAATGGTGAAGCATTGGTCCAACGTAGCATCTCTTTCCTGGAGACCTGGAAGAAACTTCTGTATGTTCACCCCCATCTGCCTTACCTTCAGCTGATCGACAGCCAGAACGCAGCCCGGAAACAGAGAATGACAGAGAGGTGACAGAAACACAAGGTGTCAGGAGTTTGAGCCAAATCAAAGATATTTATAGCATGCCCATACATTTGATTTAAAAAATACTACTACTACTAATGGAGCTACTAAAGCAGACAGACACATGGAGCCTTACATCCTCATCAAAGACAAGATGGAAGGGAAGAGCATTGCAGAAAGCTTTTTCTTCCACCCACAGCTTGTCCGGGTAACATGGACTGAAGGTGCAACGGAGGCTACCTGGGAAGTAAATCAAACACACCCATCAGTGTTGGAGAACGCTTCCCTTAAAACATAGTTAACTAACACAGAATGTCGTCAGGATCTGGCTGTGTTGCGTTTGGGTTGTGCTATGGCATCTGTTCTTCGGCAGACTCATTTCAAATATATTTTAGAGTTGTTTTGCCAACATTTTTTCTTTTTTGTACAACGTAAATACATGTTTGCAGCTCACTGGGATGTTAACAGATGCTTTGAGGTAGTGATGGCCAAATGAAGCTTCATGAACCGTTTTCTTTCTTTTCTGAGCCCACTAGATGGCGTTCTCTGTTTAACAGTAGAAAGCACACTGACTTGACATTCCTTGAGCCTTTTTCTTTAAACCAAGAGCGCCATCTAGTGTGGTCAACAAATACAACTAATGCTTCATGAAGCTTCATTTGGACATCACTACTTTGTGGCCTTACCTTACTCTCTTTAATTACTGTACTAATTACTTTTATCTCAACGTCATGAATAGTGTATACAGATTAGCCTATGTTCACATTAAAGTTATAATCATGAAGATTACGTATACAGATATTTTTGAAAATGGATATTTTCCTCTACATTTTGGCCTCTCGACCAGTTTTAGGAGTTTTAAGTCACTAAACATGCTCAAAATCTTCCTTCTCTGGTATTTAGCGTAGCGTTGACGTAGCCTTTATTGCCACTTACTGGCATTTTGAGTAGTGTTTTCTTTCTAGTGACAACTGAGATATTTTGTAAAAATGGTCATGTGGACAGAATTTTTAAACAGAGGATAAAACCTTTTCCTGAGAGGACCACAGCTCTGATCAGGTCCCAGCCGCTCTTTTTCCCAGCTAGTGACACACGTCGGTCCCTCATTGTTCTTAATAATGCCTCCTGGGGAAAATCACAGAGATCACAGGTGCGCCAACATACGTATAGAAACATACAATGCACATACACCCATAGACACCCACCAATCTATGACTGCAATGGTCCTGGTCTCTAGTCTTGCTAACCTGGCTGGTCTGTTTGACCAGAAACACAACATGCTCCTTCTTCCCTGTGCGCTCATCTTCCTCTGATTGATTGAGAACCACCATGGTCACTTTGCTATCAAAAAGGTCTCTGGCAACCGCCTCCATGATACCTGCAGCAAGGTGGACAAATGGGGGGAAAGGACGAAAAAGTTACAGACAGTGGACGGGAGGTAGTGAGAGATCAGTGTGCAGTAACTGATATCACAGACATCCAGGGTATAAAGCACAGAGTCTTTAAAAGCAGTAGAAAACTGCAAGGCAGTTAAAGCTGCAGGCCTATAGAGCAAGGGACTGTAACAGTAAATAAAACAGGCAGATGATTCGATATACATGTGTTGCAGATTTCACTGATCCCTACACATAAGCCATAAGACAGCACAAGGTCCAATGTGTGTCCTAAGATGACACAGAGCTGGTTTAAAATCTGCAAAGTATCCCTTTAATACAGATTGTTAAGAGGAGGTCCTCCATGAGGTCCACAACATCAACAAACCACTTTCACACCCGTCTCTTGCGTGGCATCACCCTGAGCCACAGCTGATGGGGGCAGCCCACCTTTTTCAAACAACTTTTCACATAATACTTTAACTCTGATTTATGGGGCATTGTAAGGCACTGGTACATTGTAGAAATTAGCTACACTTTCTTCTAAAAACAAATCCATTACCCCACCCCATCCCCTCCACACACTCAACAACATATAAGATCAGGATCAATGCAGTGGATTGAGGAAGTGTGGTCGATTTTACCAGGTACAATATGGTACAAGCCCTTCCTGTCAGAATAGTAGTGAAGTAGCATCTTCCCATCGTCTGTCATCTCCACTCGGAAAGACGGTGCATTCATTTCCTTGAAAACAGGGGGTATGATTCGGATTCAGTTTAAAAAAAATACTAATCAACGACAAACTGAAAAATACCATGTGTCTCTACAAGGCACAGTTCACGAAATGCCTGTTTTTTTATACCTGATAGGACAGAGCCAGGTAACTGTGCAGAGCGTCCAGATTTCCAATGAATTCAATGAGATTTCCTCCCAGTGTCCTCAGCATGGTGTCATAGCCCGCTTGCTTACAGAAAACAAAGAAATGTTCTCCAAAAAGCTTCAGAAATACATCAGCAGGAACATCTGAAACATCAAAACACATACAGCGGAACACTGTCACAGAACTTTAGAGAAATAGAAAAACACATCACTTATCATTTTGTAGTCCAGCCTCCCAGTGCACACCTGTTTGTCTTATTATAGCATTCGCAGCAAGCTGATATTCAATTACAGCATATTCCCCAAAGTATGTACAGTCTAGATAATCAGACCCTTGGGAAGAGCTTAGTACCCTGTTGGCATGCCCTGAATAAACAATTGTTGTTTGTTTTACACATCTGTGCCCAGGGGCCTACTGTTTCATAATCTATCAATGCAACTGCCAAATATGATCTATAATTGTATCAGTAAATAAGTTACTTGTCATGTACAAAATTATTCACCCTTTACAAATGTGTAGTGTACCATACTGTCCAAATGAAGCTTCATGAAGCATTAGTTGTATTTGTTGTGTTTTCAAGCCTTTATTGAACATAGAGTGCCATCTAGGGGGCTCATAAAATAAAGAAAATGGTTCATGAAGCTTCATTCACCCCCGTAAATGTTGTAATGAACGGCAAAACTACCTACAAAGACCAAAACTGTTTTTGTACCAGGCTGTATACATGTTTATTTCTGCTGTAAAGTTGGGCATTTTAACATGGGGGTCTATGGGGATTGACTCGCTTTTAGAGCCAGCCTTCACTCTCCTTTTAGCTCTATTTTGGTCTCCACCAATCCTGAGGGAATTATCTGCTAAATGTTGCACTATGTTTGGTGCTGAGCAGGTAGAGTACAGAGGGTTTATCGGAGATGTTTCATGAGAGCGGTGAGAGTGAACCAAAACAGTAAAGTTGTGGACCAGACAGTGAAAAAATAGGCTGAAAACATAGACTGTACAAAAGATGGAAGTAGTCTCTGTGCAACACATTCTCATAAACTGTTCATATAATATCCTATCTATCTATCTATTTATTTCAGACGATGTACACCTTTTCTATGTGGCATCTACTGTTGATCTGCTATGACACCTGGGCCACTCCAGTCAAAAAAGCCTGGCGGCTTGCAATACACTGGTGGAAACTCTGACGTTAGAATGAATTTGTTCCATAAATACTGATAGCAGCACTGTTAGTCCAGGAAGCGGTACCAATTTAGTACCGGTAATCAATACCCATCTCTACTGAAAACAGCCACCTGGAGTTTGTCGGCCACAAAACCAAAACAGTGATATGTTAAAAAGCTCTGCAGAGCTGAGGGGAACTGCAGAGTCAGATGCAAATTGTATGACACATCGTACTTTGATTGTTAAAATCAAAATATTGATCAGTGTGGCTTTAAATTACGATGGTGTATTAGGGCCATTATGTTAAAAAAAAATAAAAAATACAGAGCCTGCTGAAGGGAGCAATTCTCAGAGAAAAAACTCGCAAATTTGCGAGTTTATAAAGTTGCAAATTTGCGACTTTATAAACTAACAGTATAGATCGCGTCACGTGAGCAGTACTTGGGAGCAGGATCACTTCCGGTTTAGCGGTATTAATGAAAGGAGACCATTATTGAATGAAAAGAAACCCATATAACTAATGCAAAATAGATGTCATTTAGTTCAGCGTTAAGTGAAAAGCAGACGACTCTAAGGATGTGCATTTTCAATTATCTGTGAATTGTTGGCAGGGTTCAAAACGACTTTATGGTAATCTATTCTGACACTTGATAGCGAGCCTAGCCTAGCTTAGCCTCTCTACTCAACCACAGCTAACTCAGCCTCGCTAATAGTGTTAACGATGGTTTACGTTGACTGTTCTGTCTTTGCAGACAGGGTGTCTGTCCGAGAGAGTCGTGTCCATCAGTTAGAACATATATGGGATTACCTAACATAACATGGTGCATTAAAGTTGGCCTTTTCCCCCCCAGACCTGCCAGGTATTTTCACTATTGGTGTATTGCATGGCAATATATTTAGACGTGGCACAAAACATTGTGAGCATCTTGCTAATGTTGAGCTGCATTCCCTGCGCTCCATTTTCTATTGAGTATGCACACTTAAATTTGCAAAAAAAAAAAAAAAATCCCTCTTTTCCGTCCGTTCATCTACACCTACCACCTCCCCAGTGAAACTGTCTGATTGGTTAAATCAATAAGGGGGCATGGACTTCACCTGGCAACACATCAAGCCGTCAGTGGGTTCATTGGCAAACCTCTCAAAGTTACCTTTTTAAAAATGCATGGCATAAGGCACAGAGGGCTGCAGTAATAACACAGCAAGTGAGTGGGCTGAAACACGCACGAGCACCAACTATTTTACAATGTGTGTGTGTTTGTTTGGGGATATGTGGGCAGGAACAAAGCAGCACGTCTTGATAGGGTGACTTAGATGTCTGTGTGTGTAAGAGAACATTCAACTTCAGATCGTAACTCAATGACTTGTTTGTTGTACCGGCTGAGCCGGGACGTCTCAGGAAACACTATTAACATGGAAACAGACTTTCTGAAAGCAACAGTGAGAGGACAAATTCAGTTGTGTGTGTTTCTGTGCCTATGTATATAAGCATGTATGTATGCATGTATGTATGTATGTATGCATGTATGCATGTATGTATGTATGTATGCATGTATGTATGTATGCATGTATGCATGCAAACATACATATGCAAAGGAAGTGTCAGATGAATGCATACGTACATGCATACGTACATGCATGCATACGTACATGCACACATACATACATGCACATGTACGTATGCATGCATGTATGTATGCATGTACGTATGCATGCATGCATGCATGCATGCATGCATTCATACGTACATGTGCATGCATGTATGTACGTATGCATGCATGTACGTATGCATGTACGTATGCATGCATACATACAGAGATGAAAACTGTCACATCCATGAAGAAAATCCAAGAGCTATTACTTAAACTAGTAAGTACATTTACCTTACAGAGATTCAGATTTTATATACATATTTTTCCACAAAATATAATTAAAATGTGATGCATTAAGCTATCAAGCATTATATTAGAATTCAGAGCTCCACCTTGAACAGACGTTAATTTAAGTACAATTGTGCTGATTTTTTTTCACTCTTGACTTTAAACGTCAACTCCATTATTATTATTATTGAGGTTTTTCTGTAGCTTCCCAGTAGTATTCCTTAAGTATTAAAATCCAAACATTCACATTTGGGTTGAAATACGTATGTTTTAGCGTGAAAATACTGTTCTACACAATACAAGTCCTTTTAAAAGCTTTTCCCACGTGACCTGACGTAGATTTATACATGATGCCGTCGCTACATATTAGCACACAGGAGTAACATTACATGGAAGCTAAGCAGTGTACTGCTGCGGACGCCACGTTAATTCAGATCACAGACTGTATATAATATATATATAGTCTTTTTAAACTGGTATTGTATTTTTGTAGGTGGCTAAAATCTGTTTTCCACAGCAGTACATATCGTTTTCTTGAAAGCCACCAGACTCCATTGACAAAAACAGTGATTTTACCTGGCAGAAAAGTTGAGAAGGGAGTTGCTGATCCTCTGCTGCTCACTTTAGGGTCCTGTTTCAGAAAGTAGCTTCAACAAACTCTGAGTCTAACCCTGAACTCCGAGTTGACTAACACTGAGGTGGAAAACTCAAATTGGAGTCTTCAGTTTCTGCACAGCTGAGCAGTTAGTTCAATCAACTGAGTATCTTCAGCCTGTGCTTAAAAGCCATGATCAATAGAGCACCGATACCATGATTCACCAGGGCAGCAGGTCAATAAAAGGCAGATCGTCTATTTTAATCCAGTAGATGTGGAGATATTATAAATGCATGTAGGCCTATATGCAGACTGTGCACATTTATCTAAAAAAAAAAAAAAAGCCAGTCAGAGTGGAATAAAATGTCAATAATTCACAATAACATTTTATTCAGTGTCGTCTATAAATTCATAATTTACCACTTACATTTCATGAATGGATATGATAATGTGTAATAGGCTGTAGCCGTCATTATATTTTAATTTTAAATATATTTATTCAGATTTAATATTATGTATTAGGCTGTAGCCTATGTTAAGTTTAATATATTTGTTCATCTTTAATCTGACTGGGACAAAAGGGGCCAGCAACTGAAATAAAATAAATAAATATACCGTTTACATATTCCTTATTGTAAGATTATTTATAGGCCTAGTTATTTATACCACCTGTCTTTTGTAGTTGTATTTTTCTCACTTTGTATATGTTTTTCTTTGTTTTTCACGTATCTTAAGACAAATTCCTCATAATATATGAAAACTACTTGGAAATAAATAACATAAGGTGATAAGGTGTCTCTTTTTTTTTGTGTGTGAGTAAATACACATTTTACTTGCACTCAGCATGAAAAGTACACACCTGTACGCAAGACACACTACTTCTTTCCTGTTTTTAATACACCCACCTGTATCCATGCAACAGAGGTGATTCTTGTTCCCAAAGTTGAAGCCATTACTTCCATTCTCTGCTGATCCTGAGTCAGTCTGTGTGTCCAACACTGAGCTTTCCAAAGACATACTATCCAGGACCCTGAGAGCACAAGGTAGTACGAGAGCTTGGACAGAAATGAAAGAAGGTGAGGGCAGAAAAGCGGGTCATTTGTTGAGAGCGTGTGTATAACATTACATTTTACAAACCAGTTTTGATGTAAAGAGATGGCATTACATCATTGCATTGTGTTGCACAAATCCAGCCGGCCACAGTCAGTGTTGTAATAACAAGACTCTGCCACAGGGTGGCGGTGCAGATGCAGAAGAACAACTCATTCAACTGTTGATTGATTCTTTATTGTGAACACTGCAGATTGATACAATACAAATCATTTCAGTTAAGATACAGTATACGGATTACAAGTTAACAATACACTTCTGATTTATACTGAAAATCTATTGTAAAATCTGTATACCAAGACTGAGTGTAACCATTTAATGTAAGCAAACTGAATTATAGTATTTCATGATATCGTTTATATTTTTTAACGTAACAGCAGCATGAAACCATGTTTATTAAAACATCTCGCAAGCCTGTGAAATGCCAGCAAAGATCCAGTAACGATGGCTACATCAACAACAGGGACTACAAAACCTCAGGAAGGAAAAAAAACAACAAGTGTTTCACAAATCCTCAGCACTTCAGGGAGATTCAGTTTTCTACATTTGGTGATGTTGATTGAAAAGTACAAGACTGGCACTTTGCATATCTGCTGTCTTCATGTTTATTTGATCTTTTTAAGCAGTGGAGATAAACATCAAGATGTCTTAATGTTTTAAACTTTTATACAATATTTTCTACAGTTGAAAATACACTGTGTACTTCCAAAAAGTGGAGAATAATAGATCCTCAATGCTGTGTCGAACCTCTATCTCAAACCAGCAATATTCAACTCAAAGTCCACTTTCTATATCTGGACTATATTCCAACATAATCCCACAGTCTTCATCTGAGGACGGAGTCGATCTGTCGAATTCTAAATCGACATCGACAAGTCCTCGGACCACATAGGTCATTGTTCCTGCCCTCTTAATACGACGCACAGGAGCGTTTCCTAAATTAGCGCTCCTGAGCGGTGGCAGGAAATCGACACGTCCTCATACCTAAACATTAGCGTCGTGAAACGGTCGCGGTTTGGGCACCAAAACTGTACTTCGGCGCACGACGTAGAACATGACAAAGTTCCGTTTGTTACGTAAAGTTAAAATAACAAAGTTGAAACAGTGTACAAACGCTGGTCTCCTGGGTCAAAGTCCTGCGTGTTTAACATCCGCCACCTTTCCGATAATGGCCTCACAGTGCGTTCAGACCAGACGCGAATAAATTAATCGACTCGCTTAATTCGCGCGAGTTTGGAGTTTTGAGATTTCAACTCAAGCGATGAGCGAATTCACGCGATTCGCACGTCATCGCGCCGCCCGACCGGAACTCGCGTCTAATCGCGTCTTTACATTGACTTTATATGCAAGTCATTCGCGTGAATGAATTTATTTGCGCCCGGTGCGTACGAGACATAAACACGTTGCATGGCTCTCGTCATAATTACTACGGCCACTAGAGGGCGCCGCCTAACAGTTAAACATAAATAAGGGTCGTAATTGCTGCTTGTACAAACGACCTACGGGGCCGTTTTTCAGGGGAGGACAGTCTCATCAACATTGTTACGTTTTGTTAAAGACAGTTTATCTGGTATTCACGAGAAGATCAACTCCAGAAAAAGCTAGTACTGTAAGTTTTTTTTTTTTTTAAATGCCGGTTAACACCAGATTTCACAAGAACCTCGTTGCTTTGTGTCACAAAAAAAAAAGATGTTTAATGTCTCTTGCATTTCTTTTCCTTTCTCCAAAATGAGTACTGGAAGTTATTTCTGAAGCAATAAAACTGATTTCTCCCCAAAGCTGTATAACGCATAGTAGAGTCAGTCTCTTTGCAGATGATGTTGTATTCTACATTTAATATGGTTTAATAACTACTATGGGGGATGTCTTTATGTTAAAATGCTTCACATAACAGCTTTAAACTCAAACCAAACAATCTGTGTAGAAAAAGTAAATAAATTAAATTTCACACAGTATAATGATAGTACGGAAGCCCAGAGGAGCAAGTGAGAAAAACAAAAAATCTCGTACTTTGTTTAGAGTGCATGATTGTGATTGTGACAAAACAAAACAGGTTCAGTTTTCACAGGTTAAGTTAAAAAAAAATTACTTTAAATGATCCTGGCAAACCTTTTTTCCCACTTGTTTCACATATTAACTTTTTATTTAAGGAATTTTAGAAAGATAATCCTGGCAAAACCTTTTTTTTTTTTTCACCTGTAAAGTCATAAACGCAGGAGAGAAAACCATTTGGATCACTGGATTTTTTTCCCCCTCACTTGCCTCTCAGGGCTTCCGTATGATAGTCACGATCAGAAGTACAAGTATTAAAAACAGTTATCGTATGATATCCTGTACATAAACAGCACATAGTGCCGTTTGGCAGCTTACATTAGGTGCAATATCTGTACAAATGTGTTCATAAGATCTATTTATTTCTATTACTTTAACAAGATTTATTTAATATCCAATGTATTTGTGTCTATGTTCTTCTGTTTCAACAAGACATTTACAAACTACAAAGCTTTCAGAGCACAAAATTAATATTACATTTAAAATATGTACATCACACTTATGGAAAAATGGATTGAACGGCCTGTGAAGTAAACTTACAAACATAGCCGTGTGTGTGTGCGTGTGTGTGTGTGTGTGTGTGTGTGTTTCTGTGTGTACATGCATGTGTATGTGCAAGCATGTAGATAGGAGTTATATTACATTCACAGTTGCAGAGGATAGGTGGGTCGGGAGAGAGAGAGCATATTGGCCACTGATTGAAATATTATAGAATATAACACTGAGAATTTCATGATAATTCCCAGACACGCCAGGGTAATTACTACTCTAATGTACCTGTACCTCTCTCTCTCTCTTACACACACACACACACACGCATACACACGCATATAGGATGCGGTCTACGAGCGGCAGCAGCCGGCAGTCCTCATTTCTTTGTCGACGTACTCCTGCAGCTGAAACTTTGGCTCATCTGGCTCCTTCATGGTCCTGTGCTTCAGTTCTCTGAGAGACACACAGTATAAACATGAGGCTGCAGTGCTAAGTGCTAACAGTAGGCGGAGGCAGAGCACCGGGTCTTCTGCTGCATAGAATATCACAATAACATTTTCACCATTATGACAGTGTCGTGGCAGCCAAATACTGCTAAACGAATGAACCATCGCATGTTTTAGACATCAGCCCGTTCATTCTAAAACAAAATGTTTATACTTGAGTGCAATGAAGTCTGAGTTAAGGTTTCCTTGAAATAAAATCAAAACACTTTAAGGTTTCCTTAAAATGTGCACTTAATTCTTTAAGGTTTTCTCCTGACCTTACTTAAGGAATCCCTTAAAGTCAGTTAAACTGAACACACAAAAGACCTTAGCAACCAAAGTAGGGGGAAAAATGACATCTGCTTACATGTTACATGCTACATGTTGTTCATATTTATAGCATTGTTTATATATGTTTATATATTTTATAGTGAAAAAAAGTAGAGAAAATACAAAATAAAGACAATAATAATAATAAAATAAAAAGATGGACATTTAAAAAAAAAAATATAAAGAAAATAAAGTAGGTATGGTGCACATACATATACACATACAGTATACAATACAATATACATGTTTTTATTTTCTTGGGTTTGAAAAGTTTATGTACGTATTTCGTGACCAACACGTCCTCATACCTAAACAACAGAATAGGTCGTTTGCTAATGCATGCAGGGCCGGCCCTAGCATTTTTGGAGCCCTAGGCTAAATCTGTTCAGGGCGCCCCCCCCACTCCACACCCCACACACTGATCTTTTTCTTCTACATAG
>JAOVVB010006352.1:0-17010 GCA_028570985.1 Heterobranchus longifilis | reverse complement strand
TGTTAATTTGACTAAACTGCTCTAACTTACTACTGTCTAATACTTTTTTACCATTTATTGTTGTCACTGACTGTCACTTTATTGCTATTTTAACCTATTGTACTTTTAACTTATCATTATTTTTATATTGTACATCTTTAACCTATTTATTTATTTTTATAGCATCAATGTTTGTGTTTGTTGCCCTGTTTTTAGATCTCAACAATTACTTTTACCCAAGTTGTATTAAACCGGAATAAAAAGTAGAAAATGTACAACACAAATTGAGTTAACTTAACAATTAAACACAATCAGAAATATTTTATTGATCCCCGGGGGGGAAATTTTGTTACGTTACAGTTGCTCTCATTCTAGAATAGAAATATATCTAAACATAGAGAAATTATATGAAAAATGGAAATAAGAAATAAGTATGTAAAAATGTATATACTACAATATATAACGGTAAATTATATTAATGATGATGATGAAAATGGGATCTATGATGAACCTTTTTTGTCACAGTTTTCAAGATCAAGAGGGAACTGATGTAAGAAGAAATCCTAAAATTAGGATCCATAAAGTCACACAGCATTCTGTGTTTTTTGTTTTGAGTTAAAAGGATAAGAGGCCTCCTACAGTAAATATCACACACACTCTGTCTCTCTTACTGTTGTGTTTAATCTCACATTTGCAGTCTTTACTGGCTGTCCCAGGTGTTTTCTGTAGGTGGTAATTTAATGGTGCCCTTTCTTTAAAAATACCTGAGGGCTTAGAAGGTGTTTTCTTGTCAGAGTTGGCTAAAAAGTATCCTCAGTGTTTTCTTCTTGTCTTTGTCTGGTGTTCATCGAAACTAAACGAACCATGCAAAGTCGTGCTTGTGCGTTCACTCCTAATGAATTATTACATTTTCAGATCCATGTCATGGAAGAGAAGCTGAAGTCTGCAAACATACAAACCAGCGAATCGGAGAGCTCGTTGTACAGGAAGTATCAGGACCTGACCAATCATGTTCAAGAAAAAGATGCTGTGATAAAGAGATTAGAGGTGCAGCTGGAAAAACAGGTATGGACGCTGCCATCAGATAACCAACAGAAATGTCCATCTATGTTCATGAAATGTAGGTTAAAAGTATCCAAAAAAACTGTTTATTTCTCTGACTGCAGATCTTAGTCCGAGCCCAGGAGGCAAAAATCATTGAGGAGAAGGCTGCAAAGATTAAAGACTGGGTCACCGTTAAACTTAAAGAGGTAAGCTCACACATTTAGAGATGCACCTCTGGGAAAACCCTCGCTCTGCTGAGAGACGTCATCTGTGGCTACAACATGCTTCTGATTAAAAGTGTTTTATTCACAGCTGTTTATACACAGAGAATTTAAAAATGTGGTAACACTTTAGACACACATCCACTATTAACTAGTTGCTTATTGGCATGCTGGCTCTTTATTAGTCATTATAAAGCATGTACAATATGTCATTTTTCACAATCAAAATATTAACAAAGGCCAGTTATTGCGGTCAGTTTCTCCCGGTTTGGATTCCTTCAGTGTTCAGCGTTCAGGAGGTTTTTACCGGGAGACAAATTATTCACAGAGGTCTCCTCCTCTCAGAACAAACAGACCCGGTGATTTTAACCAGTAAACACTTGAACACTTTCATGTTACCAAAGGATTCAGCTTCTGGTGGAGTCTCTATTGCTAAAAGTGTGCTCACCTTTTTTTTCTGATGACTTAAGATTTAGACATTACCCAAAACCAGATTGTCCACAGAGGTCTCCTCCTCTCCAAAACAAACGGACACTGTGATTTTAACCGCTAACAACACGGAATAAAGCAGGTTCATGTTAAAAATCGATGTTTTCTGATGCAGTTCAGCTGAGTTCAGCACGTCGGTGCGTCAGCTGCTGCTGACTTTCGCTCAGTTTGTTTCTCTGATCATTTCAGTTCCCGACGTCTGACAGAAAAAGTCCTTCTCCTGGTTAAAATATAGAGTTTAAAGCCACCAAGATCTAAAAAGTGTATTGTAAAAAATGTGGCTTGAAACCAGATAAAAAGTTAATTTATGACTCATTTCCACGACTCCTTTGTGGATCCTGATGCATGTGCAGAGGGGAGGTGATGACGCAATTGACAGCCGTTCTGCGACCTAAAGATTCAAATGACTGAAAATGTCTCTGGGGTTGAACTTAATGTGAGATAATGGGATAATGTGAGTACACAACTCAACGAAATATACAGCTTAGATCTAGTTATTTTTAGACATTTGAATGCAGAAATGTTACATATTATTATCTTTAATGCCTTATTCTGCATGACCATATTCTACAACTACTAGGTCACTGACTCCTAAATAACTCAATAACCTCTTAATTATTGCTTATTGATAGTAAATTGTACATGAATTTCTTAATATGATTTGCTCAACATGGGCTTTATAAGGTGGTAGTACCACAATAATAGTCATTCTCCCTTAATAACA
Organism: Heterobranchus longifilis; assembly: GCA_028570985.1. Taxonomy (NCBI): domain Eukaryota; kingdom Metazoa; phylum Chordata; class Actinopteri; order Siluriformes; family Clariidae; genus Heterobranchus; species Heterobranchus longifilis. Next base: position 14,553 of record JAOVVB010006352.1, on the reverse strand, counting down.
CTTAATACATTTTTTTCTTTTTTCTTTGCTTATTTATGATGTATTGTTTGTAATTCAGCCTCCTATATAAGGCCGCATAAATTGTCATTCTGGTGGACTCCTCTTTCCAGCCACGCCCTGACGAAGACCCGATGGGAAATTGGGCATTTTCCTGTATGAAACGTTTGTTTTTTTAACTTCTACATGCCCTAGCTAATAAAAACATTTTAATCATACGTCCTTGGCTCGGTGCTGGAGTGCCTGAAGCAAGTCTGCAGCGGCTTTCCTTGTTTACTTAATAAATATGATCTATTCTTATGTAACAAAACAAAACTAGTGTTAATAGTGTCCAAATAACTAATTCCCTTATAGTTCCACCCTTATTAACCCACACAGGCTCCCTATTCTAAAGTTGCCTTGATATAAAGTGGTATCAAAAATGTTTATATATAGATGACGACTCGTTTATATTTGTAATTATGCCGTCTGAAGAGGCATAACACTTACTTGAAAATCACAATATCAGCTTAAAAAAACAAAAAAAAACATGTTAATTGTTTTCACTATAACAGTGTACAGTATAGCTGCTAAAAGTTGTTATTTAAGATATAAACTCAGTGTTTTGTTGCAGATGGAACAAGAGAACCAGCAGCTGAAAATGGCCAACCTGAAGCAGACAGAACAGATCATGTTGCTGCAGGACAAACTACAAGGTGAATACCAACAGAAGCAATGAAGTTTAGAAAGAATTAAAAGCTGTAATACCTTCATTTGATGTCTTTTAAGCTGATTATTTTATCCCCCTAAAAAATCATTGCTACAATACCTTGCAAATCAGAAACATTACTCATCTATATGGGGTAATGTTTTTTTACATAGTAAAACAGAAAAGTTGATTCATTTTGGACCAAATCACTGTCGGTGTTTTGTCTCTGTAAGACTGTTTTTGTTTGTTTGTTGTTATTGCACCAGACCAGCTGACTGGTCTCAGATTAGAGGTCATAATGTCATTTTAATTATGTGATTTACATAATGTAATCTAAAATTTGTGCACTGTATATCTGGGCATTGCACTCCTTAATATTTCTTGCTTATACTGTTGTAAATATTGTGTCATGTCAGCGATTGGATAGCAGTGTTTTGTTAGCAGTAGAACAGTAAAAGTATAGCACAGTATCCGTTAGAATATATTCCCAGAGCTTGTTGTGTTTCTGCTGCAGCTCTCTTAGAGAAACCTGCTTCCTGTGGATCTCCTGCCACCTCCCCTGTAACGGATACCCACCTGGTGCCCAGCAGTCCGCTGTTTCCTCCCAGCTGCCCCGGCACACCACCTGCCCAGGACGACAGCTGGAGACAAGCCGGTCCCAGAGGAGCCGCCTCGAATATCAAGACCTCGCCGACAGGTGTGCTGCCCTTAATTTATATTATCTGTGTAGCAGGAAGCTTTTGAAGCAATGTTCTTTAATTCAGGTCTGGCTGATCACATGACTGGGACAGAGCCAGCAGACTGGTAGCTGCACCGAAATCCAAAAGCAAAAGTTATTTCCAAAACTTTGTTCTGCTCATTCTTTGTTTGTGTGTCATGTGTTTATATGTGTATACATTAAAGAGTTAATTTGCAAAAACAGATAAAAAAACATTCTTAAAATGAATAAACCAACACCAGTTTGATTGATATTATGAAAATCTAAATATTTTTAGATAAGTATTCAGATAATTTACTTAAGTAAAAGTACTAATACCACACTGTGAAAATACTCCATTCCAAATAAAAGTCCTGCATCGAAAAAGTATGCAAGTATAATCAGGAAAATGTATTTAAAGTTTTAAAAGTAAAAGTCCTTAATGCAGAACACCCTCTATAATTATTATAATGATAAAATAAAATAATGAAAATAAAAAAGCAGCAAATCTTCACATTTGTGAAGCTGGAACCATGAAAAGTTTTAGCATGAAAAATGATTTCCAATTATTTCAGCTGTACTAAAATATACTGCTGGGTAGTTTAATCTACATCAAAACATAGATATAATATACTATATTTTACAAGTTATTCATATGTTTTGAGGGCAAAATCTTAATTAGTAAAGTAAATAAAGCTGTCAAATAATTGTAGTGGAGTAAAATGTACAATAGTTTTCTCTGAATTATAATTGAGTATAAAGTGGCAGGAAAAGAAAATACTCAAGTAAAGTACAAGTACCTAAAATGTGTACTTTAGTACAGTACTTGAGTAAAAGTTGTAGGATTTCTTAAATGTTGATAATTTGTCTCCTCAGATGTGAAACGGACTCCTGAACACTCGAGTAAAGGGATTTGTCTCGGAGACCTCGGGGCCCATGATGTTCTCTCTCAGGGTCGGAGCAGGGAGGGTCCCAGCAGCCCTGTCTCCATCAGTGGACCAGAGCTCCCGACGGGCCCCGAGGGCCCTGCGGGAGGCTCCGACAGAGACAACTCCTCCGATGAGCTCAACAGCAAGTTCCGCTCTCAGTGCCTTCACTCGTCCTCCTCCTCGTCATCTTCGTCCTCGGCCTACGAGATGGCCCACGGACCCAGCTCCCCGGAGTCCTCCCTCAGAATAACTCCCAAAAGCCCGCTCTTGTCGCGCTCCCCCTCCACCAACAACCCCTTCCCCAATCCTCCGGTCCACCAGTCGGGCGCCAGCATGACGCTACCCAAAGTCCGGACCCCGCTGACCCCGAGGGACAGCATCCAGCTGGTGAAGAAGCATTACAGCCAGCCGCAGCCCAGCCTGGACCGACTCCACCACCTCAACGTTAACATCGACATCATGACCCCGTCCTCCACCTCCTCCACCCTCAAGAGCACGGGCACCGCCACCTCGCCCTTCTCGCAGGTCGTGGAAGAGACGGACATCGACGACGGGCTCCCTGACAGCATGGACGGGGTGGTGGAGGGCTCGGGATCAGAGGACCCGTGCCGGGATGGCCTCTCCTTTGTGGGACTCCCAGAAGAACTGGAGCGGCTGGATCCACCGCCAACACCTCCTTTACACCGCTTCCCTTCATGGGTATGACAGACCAGTCTGTAATCTACTCAACTTCTGCTTCCTGTTGTTTTATGCTGTTAAAATCCAACTTAAGCATGAGAAATTCAGTTAGATCCATTATCTTTTTGATTCAGTTACTGAGGACCAGAATTTGCTTTCTTGTGAGAGTTAACTAAAAAGATTGTTACGATCTCATGTCTGTACGGTAAATATGAAGCTACCAGTAGTGTAAAAATGACAATTCACAGTTTTACAGTGGATTATTTGTCTGACTAGAAAGTTGCTAGTCCTGGCCAAGAAATAATCCAACAAATAACCTCCTGTAAAATGACAAATAGTTGTTTTTAAACTTGTATAGATCGATCAAATGACTAACTAACATAAAGTGGGGCCTTCCATACTTCATACCCCCCTACTTTCGGTGCCCTTGCTCAGACCACACCCGTCTTCAAGTCTTAAACTCACCGACACACCTGTAAAATTTCGTGACTGCATCTTGCACAGTTGTTATAGCGGTGACAAAATCTGTCTGCAGACAGACAGACAGAAATATAAACAATTACTCAAAACTGCCTCTGTGGTAGTTTCCGCTACAGTAGGTGTCTCCTGGACTACATTTTGCCATGACGACACACACGCGCACACACACACACACACACACACACACACACAGACTCACAAGGTGAAAACAATACCAGTGTCACTGTCGCGGCTGGGAAGTAGAAGGCGCTCGGAGAGCGCAGACCTCCACCATGCCCTTTCTCTCAATTTTAACGAAAGTGACAAATGTTTTGTGAATCCGCCTCGTGATTTAGATCCCCTCCTAAATTGAACGGGTTCTTCCTTGGCCCATGCTACACCCTGCCACCAAATTACATGAAAAGATCTCAATGCCAAAGTGTTGTACTGTACTGAAGGTGTTTTATCATGAATGTGTAAGGAATATCCCTGACTTATTCTCTCTGCAGGAGAGTCGGATCTACGCTGTGGCAAAGTCAGGAATGAGAGTATCAGAGGCCAGTCCTGGAGCCAGAGGCCCCGGACGAGGTGAGTCCCCCCCCCAGCCACAAACAAGAAACCAGCTGCCCACTCCTTCTTCTTCACTAACATCCACTTTTCTGCAACATCCATTTATAGTCATTTTTAACTTCCTGATACTTGATCTGGTCCCAGTGCGTTAAAAAAACTTTGTACAAGCCTCTGGGCTTCTTTTCCTCTCCATGCACATCTTTTATGTGTTAAATAAATAAACTAAACTAAACTAAGATAACTTTATAACTTTATTTTATTATCTAGTTTGACAGTCAGTCACAATGGAAAAAGAACGTAAATAAACTACTTCAAAGTAGTAAAGCCGATACCAGCATTTTAGGCCGTATCGAAGGCATTTCCAATACTGTTATCAGAACAACTCTAAAATCAGTGTCTCACAATGTGTGTGTGTGAGAATGTCTGTGTGCGTGTGTGTGAGAATGTGTGTGTGCGTGAGCCTGGGTGGCGTACTGTAGGAGATGAGTCATTACTGTGAAGTGACATGTCATTCAGCTGATGCTGAAGTTGCTGAGGCGGTGTGTGTTTGTGTGTGTGTGTGTGGTTGGTTTGGATCTGTCATTGCCGTCTTTGATGACACTTCCTCTGGCCCGAGGCTCCACACACCTGCACAGGAGGATCCCTTTCTTTTTCTTTTTAAAAAGCATAAGGGGGAGGCGGGGGGGGGGTTTAGAGACGGTGAGGGAGAAGCTGCTTTTTAATCAGCTGCGATGAAAGGATGCAGTCTGGGTGTAATTATTGCTGTGCTTTCTGTCCCGACATCATGCACTTTGTCAGGATGCAGACAGCGAGGTTTGACAGCACTCCGACTATTGAATTTCCCGACTGCCAGGTACACGGAGCTGACTGCCAAGTGGCTGTTGTGGATTAAGTCATAGCTCGCTCAGCTTATTCAGCTTCCTCTCATGTTTGTGCCTTCAGGTGCTTCTGATCTGAATACATGCAGCAGTTTTATTTTGTTTTAGCTCAAGACTAACTTTTTCTTTACTTACTTGAGAATCTTATGGTCCCGCTGCAAATGTGTGTAATTATATATGAATTATATATCTCTGAGTAAGGGTGCTCTTTTCCCCCTTTGCACCTATACAGACTCTTATAAGAACGACCATCGATTGACTGGTCATTCTGATTGGAGCTTTTCTTATTTTAATTCAGTAAATTTCTAACACACTGTTAGTGGAAAAAGGGACTGAAACACAGGAGTTGTTTTGCAACTATTTTAAACTCAGAGATAGAGAGAGAAGATTCAGTACTTTATTTTAAGAAGTACTTTACTTTAACAACTTAGTTGTTAGGAATTTGCCTCAGTGTGCTCATGACAGAACAACAAACTATCAACAATAACAGCCAAGACACATAATAAGAAGTAAAAACACAATGTATAAAATATTACATACATCTATGGATGAAAGTCTTTTTGAGTTGTGTGTATTTGTATAAAGTTTAATGTAGACACAAGACAATATAACCTATGAAATAAGAAATAATAGTCTTCATTTTACAAATAACCAATAAAATGCACCACAGTTCAATACAATACGCTCGTTTTCCTGCTACAGACCATAACCAGCAGTTTATGGTGTGTAATGTTAAAGATTATTTTTATTTATTTATTAGATCATTTGTAAGGGACAAGTACAGAGAAACACTGACAGTTGCAGAGGCAGTGTCTGATGTGTACACATACTGTATTTCCTCAAATAGAAGCTGGGTCTTGAATAATGGCCCCGGGGGTGTCAACACAAACAAATAAAGGCCTGCCCCAAATACTGGCCGGGGAAAAAACAAGGGTGGATGAAGTCATATTTCCATCGCTTTTAATGTAATAAATTCAACAATAATCATGTTATTTTCAACACCTTGTTGTTCTGGATTACTCATCTAAAGTGTTATTGTCCAAACAAACTCTCTGCAGAGGTAAATAAAGGCTCCGGTCACTATTTGAGGAAATACAGGCAGCTAAAGCTAATTTTCCAGCACCAGTCCCTTGATGGGCATTGATCATTTAAATTGAATGTTACAGTTTAAAATCTTCAAATCAGTGCATATAGTAAAAACAAGAACAACCACCCATGAAAACACACAAACATTCAAACAGACAAATGACAGAAAACAAAAAACAGAACACAAAACATGTACAGCATTAAATACACAAATAATGACTAGCTGGTGTCATGATTACAGGACTTGACTGTTGTAGAAAATGTGTACTTCTGTGTAACTGACATCACAGTCAGCTGACAGACTTTACGACTCTTTACTCCTTGTGCAACTGTTAGAGCATGTTTTAGCATCAAGTATTTTTCTGTAATTATCATTTGTGGCCACTGTTTAGCAAAAGTTACAGTCTCACTTTAAGCTATGAAGGCTGTGCTGTGTAAGAAAATAAACATAGAATCAAATAAATTCAGAATAAATAACTGTTTTCCTGTGATTGTTGCAGGGTCCAACTTACCCCAGTATCCAGCGGCAGGTCCGTTCACCCAGTTGATCTATAAGAATATCAACGTACCAGTCTACACCACACTGAAAGGGGTGAGTGAAATCTATTTTTTTATTATTTAGCTTTTGATGCAGCTTGTCATCTACTTCTGGACTGAAATTACATACGGTGCTGTTTTACTTTACTGTCCTCTTTTAATTGTTTGTTTTAGAAAGCCACTCAGATCAGCAGCGTACCTCTGCCCGACGACGACTCCGGGTCTGAGGACGACAGCAGCTCTCTGGCCAGTTTACGGACCTCCATCCTGAGTCCGGACAAGAAGGGCAGCGTCCCCGGGAGCCCACGTGCCGTCAAGAGAGGTGAGGACATATTGTACATGACAGAGCAGACAGGACAGTGAGAAGCGTGTAACTCTTAACATGTCATCGATGTAAATTTAAGAATTTGGTTCCAGTGTGTTATTGGCCTAAAGGCAGGAATCCTCTCAGGCTCTTTCTCGACTCGGAGCATTTAATTCTTCAGTTTATCTGAAAACATAACAACACTTAGATGTAAAGCAACACATCCAGAGACATCCATAGATTAGGCAGCAGTTTTTCTGCTCAGCAGAATGGTATGCAGTTGCAAGAAGCTGCATTGAAAGATACATTTGAAATCATCAGCTGAAGCAGAAGTAGATGATGCAGCTTCAGGGAAAGCAACTTATACAGCACTCACAGATATTCACCACTTTAACTCAATGCAAAGTAACTTCTGGAATGCATTGAGCATCACGTACTGACGATATCTAACAGAGATCTCAGAGTCTGGATTTTCCATTCAAGAGCCTTCTGTCGTCAGCCTCCTGTTGCTTGCTGGCTCTCAATCAAGACATGTATAATTTATCTCCCTTAAACCACTTCTAGTATGCCTTTCATACTTTCTGTACCTTTACGTATTCCCCATCTCCTGTTTTTTTAGGCGTGTCCATGTCCTCCATCAGCTCAGAGAGTGATTATGCCATTCCTCCGGATGCCTACTCTCTGGACAGTGACTACTCAGAACCAGAACATAAAGTCCAGCGAACCTCCGCCTATTCCTGCGAGAGCACTGGGCCTGTGAGTGGAATCCTGCTTTTTAATCATTGAAGTTAGTCAAATCCAGTATGAGCAGTCAGTTGTGTTTGAATAACTCATGGAAGGATCATGAGACAATGGGCCCCTGGGCACAGACATGTAAGAGGCCCCCTCCCTGTCTCAGAACAAGACACCCAAACTCTACTACTACAAAGTCTACTACTTTTACACATTGTGCATCTCTTTGTAGTCATTTTGCATTTCTGTGATTATTTTGCATCCACAGTCCTGCATTTTTAGGCATTTTGCATCTTTTTGTGATCATTTTGCATCTATCTTTAGTCATTTTGCAACTCTTTGTAGTCATTTTAGTCATTTTAGTCATTTTGTATCTCTTTGTAGTTATTTTTCATTTCTGTGATTATCTACAGTACTGCATTTTTAGGCATTTTGCATCTTTTTGTGATCGTTTTGCATCTATTTTAAGTCCTTTTCTGTCTCGTTGTAGTCCTTTTGCATCTATTTTTAGATGTTTTATGTTTCTATGTGGTCGTTTTGCACATCCCTCTTGTCATTTTGTGTCTCCTTGTACTTTTGCATCTACTTTTAGACGTTTGTGGTCATTTAATGTCTCTTTGTTGCAGTTTTATATCTATTTTTAGTGGTTTTGCACCTCCTTGTGGTCACTTTGTGATTGTTTTTCGTCTCTTTGTAGTTATTTTGCATCTCTGTGATTGTTTTGCATCTATTTTTAGTTATTTTGTGTCTCTTTGTAGTCCTTCTGTTGTTTGTAGTTGTTTTGTGTATGTTTGTGGTCATTTAGCGTCTCTGTGATCATTTTTGTGGCCGTTTGTTAATCCATCCGTGCCTGTGCTGTTTGTGTAGGAGATGCTGGAGAAGTCTGGCTACCTGCTGAAGATGGGCAGTCAGGTGAAAGCCTGGAAACGTCGCTGGTTCATCCTCAGGAATGGAGAGATCCTCTACTACAAATCTCCTGTGAGTGTGAGCCTGCCGGCCCGCTTCCTTCTAAGGTTTTGCTGCCTGCACAGAAAACATTGCACGAATATTTCAAAATTTTGTGCGTTTGCGTGCAAGATGGCTGCAGTTGAGCACCATCTTAACCCTCTGAACCCCAAGCAGTTTCAAGGTTTTTGCTCCTGTCACACTTTACTGTGGCCTCGTTTTTCAAAGACCTGCACCTCTATGGAAACACCACAATCATGGCGAGTAGGGAGATATAAGACAGTAAGACAGATATAATGCCATGAGTTATAAAAAAGAAAAAAGTTGAATTTCTTTGATAATTTATTTTACAAAAACTGGAATAAAATTGAATATATTCAGCATTTTTCCAAGTGCCCACAAGTGTTACCAGTATTTACAACTTGGGGGCTCCACATGCTGTACATATTAATCTATTTACATTTTTACAACCTCTCTTTACGTCTCCTCTCTGCTCTGTGTAAACAGCTGCAGTTCATTTGAAGTTTCACTGAGTTTTTGTCACGTGACTGAGCCGAGTCATTCATGGCTTCACAGTTGTGCTGAGGAGCGCAGAATGATTTTGACAGGATCTGGTTCACGCAAACAGTTTGTTTTTGGTGACATTTTAAATCAGACATGTAAAATAAAGTATTTTGATGAACTGATGTTACTTTTCCTGATGGACGTGTTCATCATGATCCATTCAAGGACCGTTGGAAATTGGAAAATCCAACGATAATTTCTGTTTTTGCAGGGTTTTTAAAAAGAAAACATGACTTTCAAACCTGCCGGCGAGTTGTGGGGTCCAGAGGGTTAACACCTCATCACGAGCAGTGTTAGTGTAGATTATAAAACATGTACATTACTGAGGTTACAAACTTTCTGATGGAATTTCTAATTATAATTTCTGACAGAAATGAAGATTCTTGCATGTGTATTTGTGTGTTTTCAGAGTGACGTCATCAGGAAACCTCAGGGTCAGATTGAGCTCAACTCATCCTGCCGTATAGTTCGTGGAGAAGGAGCGCAGACATTTCAAGTAAGTGGAAAACACGTCTGAAATCCTTCGAAAATTATCCCAATAGTGCTTAAGTTTGTGTAAGAACACTCCGAGACAAGTAGAGTATGATTTATGCTGCACGTTATGACTACCTTCTTCTACAAGCTATGCTAAGGATTGAAATGGTAGTTAAATTTTTTATAGATCTACAATACGACTGACTTTAGCATGAAAGAAAAATAGAAAAAGTTTAAAAAAAGACAGTTGTTAGAGGACATGCAGCTGCTCACACACACACACACACACACTTATTATAGCCCTGCATCCCAGTAGAGCTTTACTGCTGCATACCAGAGAAGCAGCTTAAAATGACATCAGGTATAGCGTTGGCCTGGAATGTTTTCCTGGCTCTTCGGAGGCTGATTCTGATCTCCTCCGACACGATGATGCTATCTCACTCAGGCTCGGCTTCAGCATTTTTCCCATATTTCTCCCTTTTCATCTAATCAGTTGATTACAGAGAAGAAGACCTTCTATCTGACCGCCGACTCACCCAACATCCTGGAGGAGTGGATCAGGGTTCTGCAGAACATACTCAAAGTCCAGGCCAGCAGCCCGGTTACCGTGGAGACCACCGCCAAGCCCACCGTGAGGGGTTGGCTCACAAAGGTCGGGAGACAGAAGTCGTCGTATGTCAGTTAAAGCACCTGAAAACTTTGGTTTTGTTTATTCGCTTTCTTGCAGAGCGTTACATGATAAAACTTCTCATATCTGTGCGCTAAATATGAAGCTGCTGCTGGTAGACAGTTAGCTTAGCTTAGCATAAAGATTGGAAACTAGGGATGCAACGGTGAGGACAATTTCCATTTCGTTCTCTTTGGTGGCACTTAATTAACTTCTTTTTTTTCTTTCTTTTTTTCATAATGCTGCAAATGCAAAAGCTTTCGTCAGAAGGCTCCATCACCTCATTCAGTGATAGTGACGTGTCAGACATTTACAAAAATCTTCCAGATTATTACTTTTCAATATTTGTGAAAGTTAGAAAAAATAAATTCCTTACTTTTTATTAAATAGGAGTGTAATGCTCAAAGACTTGGAGAAAGTTGGTTTTAAGAGGCTTTATTATTTTTTATTTAACGATTAGTTTTATTATCAAATTATCTGGTGATTGTTTTTACTGGTAACTGATCAATCTTTTGTCTATAATATATCAGGAAATATTGAAAAATACCCACACCATTTCCCAGAATGCAATTTGACATCTTAAAATGTTTTGTCCGACCAAAACAACAACAATGAAAAATATGACTTAGAAATGACTTAAACAATTAATAGATCATCAATATTGTTTAATTGATTAATTGACTGATTGTTTCAGCTCAAGTTTCTATAGCATGTGGAATCACACATTCAGACTTAAAGTCATGTAGAAATAATACACCTTTTTGTGTTTGTATTTACTGAAATTGTGTTAATTTTATTCATTTTTTTTAGCTCCTCTGTCATTCTAGCTGAAGCATCCTTTACCTCCACTGCGTAGTGGTGAGAGGTATAGATTAGCCAGGCTTTCTCCCTGAAGAGGATGCCAGAAATAACTCATTTTCAGACACATATAGAAGTGTGTGTCCCTGGAGGGTGTGGGGGGGGTTTTGACGGAGCACTTGAAGCAGATTCTTGAAAACCTCCTTCACGTTGGGACACGGTTATACGGCCCGAGCCGCTGGAATGCTTGACATCTCCTTCCGCCTCCTCTTCTCTCTGCCTTTCGTTGGCCTGTCTGTTGGTAAAGTGAAGACACTTAAACATCTGACGGGTGTGTGTGACGCCTCTCTGACAGATGACTGACAGCCCACGTCCTCTCACCAAGCCTCCAGTCCCGTCCCGAGCATCGTCTTTGATCCGCTGGTCATGACGTGATCTCAGTCCAGACAGCGGCAGTTAACCTCGGTGACCCTCCTTTCTGAGGGACGCACAGCTGGCTTCGTGTCGACGGCGTCCTCCAGTGACATCATTGCTCCATTCATATTTACAAAAACTCTGTGAAAGAAGTCAGAGAGATGATGACGACGTGTTATCAGCTGCAGCTGCAGTTAAAATTAAGCTGAATGCAGCAGCTGAATCAGAGCGTGGACGGTTTACATTTGGCAGAAGTTAGTCGTCACTTTGCTTTGGAAACAAAACAAAATCCACAATAATGATTTTGCACACTTACCTGCACACTCCTCCTGGGACATCTGCTGGTCAGATGTAGAAATCCCCTGACTAACATCTGTCAAACTCTTAAAAACTTCTTTGGTCTGAGTTTCAAAGAATACAAAAAAGATATAGATTTATATTTACTGTCTCATACTTTCTATGTCGTTGTCTTCTTGTTTCAGGTCAAACATGGACACTCAAAGCTGGTGTGGTGTTCTCTGGTTGGAAAAGTCTTCTACTACTATCGCAATCAGGAAGACAAGGTTCACAAAACTCCCTTCTCCTAACATGCGACTGCTTTTAATGTTGTCTTGTGTTTGTGATTATTAACCCTCTGAACCCCAAACAGTTTCAGGGCGTTTTTTTGCTCCTGTCACATTTTTACTCACTGTGGATCGTTTTCCAAGTCCTCTGTGGAAACAGCACAGTCATGGCTACAAGTAGGGAGAACTCAAAACTGTCTTTTGTGCAGTATAACACAGTTATCATGTCATAAATCATTAAAAAATACAAAAAACACTAGTTGAATTTCTTTGATCATTTATTTTACACACATTGGGGGGAAAATGTATTCTATATTTACAACATTTTTCCAAGTGCCCAAAAGATACTATACATATTGAACTATTTACATTTTTACAACCTCTCTTGTCGTCTCCTCTCTGCTCTGTGTAAACAGTCTGCAGTTCAGTCGAAGTTTCACTGAATTTTTGTCAAGTGACTGTTGGTCTCAGCCGAGTCATTCATGGCTTCACAGTTGTTCTGAGGAGCACAGAATTTAATGTTTTTTACAGGATTATTTTTGGCGAAATTTTAAACGAGACATGTAGAATAAAGTGAATTTTTTATGAAATATCACTATTTTGTGGTTTTAAGTGTTTGTCACAGATGATGCATTCAAGGACCATCAGAAAGTTGAAAACCCAACGATTTTTAAAGTTTCTGTGCTATCATGTGCTACAAAGTGTGTAATTTTGGTGCTTTTTAAAAATAAAACATGCCTTTCAAACCCACCGGCGGGTTTTGGGGTTCAGAGAGTTTTTAACACCTTCCTTAAAAAGGTTTTGCAAATACAGACTCATTCCTACAGAATGATAGGCTTTTCACAAATAGAGGATAGAAGCTTACAACTGTTGCTTACACATAAAAAGCAGGTGTATTGATGTGCATTTAGTTTGTTTCTTTAATGTTTCTTAAATCTATTAGTACTGAGCTGTGTCTGATACTAGTTACCACCATCTTTAGTTCCTTGTGTATTGATTTTCTTTTTTTTTTGTCCTCAGTTGCCTCTGGGTCAGCTGCAGATGCGGGAGGCCTCGGTACAGGAGGTGGATCGCTCCTGTGATTCTGACGAGGACTACGAGGCGGGCAGTCGAGGGTTCCTCTCCTCACACTGCACCTTAGTGGTCCAGCCCAGAGACCAGAGTCCTACGTACCTGCTCATCGGCACCAAGCAGGAGAAGGTAATGCAACGGGCAGCGTCTTAATAAGTGTTGAGCTGTGATTCATCATTTCAGTTTGCACATTAATGCTTCTCTGTGCACAGGACACGTGGCTGTATCACCTGACCGTGGCAGCGGGCAGCTGTGCAAACTTCAAAGTTGGCACGGAGTACGAGCAGCTCATCGGCAAACTCCTTGATGCAGAGGGAGACCCAGGTGAGGAAATCCCAGTTCTGCAATAAAGACACATCATTAGTAACTGCGTTGTTGTTTATTAGAAGAGGTTAAAATATATTTGACTTCTGATTTGATTTTGATTTTATTTGTTTACACATATGTAAGAAAACACAAATGAATAAACATAGACGACAGAAATGTGATGGAGAGGTGTAAAAAACCCTCAGAGGCTTGCTCAGGAAACTCTCCAGTGTATACGTTAATCCATTATAAAAGGAGAAAAAAAATATTAAAGTGATGTGAAAGAAAGACGAGAGGTAAGATGGTAGCACGCTATCAGTCATACAGATACACAAGTACAACAATTCAGTTAAAAATTCAAATTTACTCTGTGCACTTCTTCTAGTCTGTCCTCAGTGTTGAGCATTACAAAGAAGAAATATTTTTTATTGAATATGCTGCTTTGCTGTCTGAAGTAACTAGTTACATTTCAAAGTTACTAATTTTTGTCCAAAATATTCAGCGCAACACAATAAAGCAGTGCTGTAGCCAGGGTTTTAGAAATACTGAGGTCATGAGTCCAAATTCCCCCAATGAAACCCCCACCTCTCTGATGTTTTTGTATCATTTGGATGATGCCTTGGTATTTTATTTATTTAGTTAACTCCTCAACTGTACTTTCTGCAAATTTTGTCTCGTCCAAATTCTGTTTTAAAGCCTTTAATTAACTGCCTGGAATAAAGTTTTTGTCTTTTATAGCTCAGTATTCTGAGTATCAGCCAAAATGTATATGAAGCAGTGAGAGTTTTATTTGACACTGATGCATGGAGCTGTTTGATATGTTTTGTTGAATGAGAAAAGGATCAAAACATGTTTATATCTATATTCAGTAAGGTTTTATATATGAACCGACATCAACACCCTAGTTTTTTTTAATAATTTATTTTGTGTTGACCTAAAAGTTTAAGTATATTGTGCCTTAACATACTGAAATAACCCTCAAATTCACTAAAAAATAAAAAATAAAATGACCTCAGTTTCCTCAGCTATTGCCCTGCAATAAAGGTGACACAATTTATTAAAAAAAAAAAAAAAAGTATCAGAACAAGAATATATAACAAAGTACAATAGCTTAAAAACACTAGACCCGATTTTTAGCTCAGCATATTGTTTGTTGCCAACACTGGAGATATATTATATATATATATATATATATA
>JAOVVB010006343.1:0-17010 GCA_028570985.1 Heterobranchus longifilis | reverse complement strand
GAGGAGGAGGAGGAGGAGGAGGAGGAGGAGGAAAGGTTGAAAACAGGAGGGTGAGGCTGAAGAAATGGAGAAAAGTGGAGCGAGCCAAAGTGTTAATTTCCCTCAAAAGAAAAACAATATGATTCAGTGGTTCTGAAACCTACTGTAATGTGTGTTTACTCCCTTTAACGCTTTGAACTCTGCAACAGAAATGGTCCGGTGTTTTTGCTTATAGATGGCATTTCTTGGAATATCTTCAAATGCTTCAAATCATTAAAATCTGTACAACCTCAGCTACAAAGTTATGTAAGTCAATAAACCATAATAATTGATAAAGGTATTGAAATTGTGTCATAAATAAAATATCTGACATGTTTTTTCATCAAATGTTTCATCAGAACATAGTGAGCCAAAAGATTTCTGAATATAGAAACATTAACTAAATGTTTCTTAACACTCCATAAGTTATTTGAACGATTTTTTTTTGTTTTTGAGATATCCTCATTTTTATCAGTGCTGAGGTGGTCAAGCGGTTTTGGACCGCACGTCACGTATTGTGATCAACAGCGTAGAACGTGCTGGCTTGAAAGACAGAGGCCTTTTAGCGTTCTGCAGCAAAAAGAGTGACGTCTGTAGCTATTATGGCTGTTATTTTAGATTGATTTTAGCAACAATCTCCCGCAGTCGTTATGGGGAAACACACTGGCGCCACCGCAGGTAGTCCACCTGTAACCGCACGTCACGTGATGTGATGACGTCATTAAGCGTCACATGAAAGACAGAAGCTTTCTGCAGCAAAGAGAATGAACGCTCTATATATATGGTTCTTATTTTAGATCATGTAAACCACGCCCCCCTGCAGGAGGTCTGTGTTCAGAGGGTTAAAAAGCTTATTCAGTGTAGCTGATGGATTTATATAACTGTCATCATTTAAGAAGGAAAAAGCATAATGTATTGAATTTGAAGCTGATTTGCTCTTAATTTGGCTGACACACAGAGAGGTGACTGCAGCTTCTCAAACCTTTCAGCTCTGCGTGAGCTGCGTTGACCTGATGCATCAAAAATGCAAATGAATCATCTGCAGCTGTCTCTTATAGTTACTGCACAAAGCTGAAATAAATTCATTTGTAGCATCGCGGAGAGAAATCATCGTCCTGTATGAATTCACGTGACGCATTTATTTTAAACGCCGCGGCTGCTACGTGACTTTAAAAGCGGTCAAGGTTCAGTTTTTGTACCGAAGGGCGAGGCAGATATTCGTTGGAGGAGCAAATATCCGTTGGAAAGAGAAAATCTCCCCACAGAGGGAGGTTGTGACTCATTCACCTTGAAGAAGAACATTGCTGGTGGCTGACTCACCGAGGTCACACCCCTACACACACACGCACACACACACACACAGACACACACACACACACACCAGTCACTCAACCGGTTTACTATCTATCTGTCTCACACAGACAAACAAATTCAAGTATAAGCACATGTTTATGCCTCGCAGCAGCACATGCATGGTGTGCAATGCCAATAAATTAGTCTTCGTTAAACATGCAAACACCCACCACCAGCCTCCGCACCATTTTAACCCTTAAATGGGCAACAATTGATTAAATGCTATTGTCTAATGTATCTAGGGTCAAATGACCCAATTTCATGATTTCTTTTACCTTTATTTTCCAATAATCTGTATCTCCCGAGATACAGGTATAAAGTGAACATTTCCCATTTATGTGTCAACTTTTAAAACATGTTATAAACAGTTAGTAATCCATCCCTCAGAAATACAAGCTGGGGACAGAATGGCCGCCATGTGGACAAAGACACTGAGGTAAATGTTGTGCTTTTTATTTGTATTTTGTGGTGGGATTTTCTTTTAGAAAATATATATATTTTAAGGATGATTTAATTAAGTTCCTGGTTTCCTCCTCTGCATCTGATGAAGCATCAGGTGACTTCACTTCTCTCTTTTCCTCCAACTGGAGAAAATGTCGACAGAAATTCCCTAAAAAACACGTGTAGAGTAATCAGTATTTCGAGTATGTGAGTAATCAGCCCTGTTTTATATCCTTATCTGAGCACATTACACACATTCAATGCCAGATTATCAAAGTTTAATTTAATTTTAATTTATTAATTTTCAACAACATTTAAAATCATCCTTAAAAAACTATTTTCTAAAACAAAATCGTTAATCAACCCATTCTGACAACCCTGATTATCAGTATATTCAATAAAGATAATGTGGAAAAACTAAATAATAGCAAAAGGCAAATACCCAGTGAATGTGGAACAAGCAGAGATTAGATACATCCACACATGTCAAGTGGGAAGGTTGCAGGATGAAGTGGATGGTGGATTTAAAGAGACCATTTGTCCACATTTGCACCGGCTGTAACAATGAAGTGCTAAAAGCCAAATGTCAAGTTTTGTCCTTGTATCTTTTATTTTTATATTTTTGCTTTTGTGTATAAATCCACTGGAGAGAAGAAGAAACTGGAGAGTTCTGTTAGAGCGAGCCATGTTTGGAACTCAGTACCAGTAACATGAATGCAAACACTTCATCTTATGAATTCTGCTTGTTATTGTTGTTGAAGTTGCTGATGTTTTTTGTACAGTGATTATTTGTTGTCTTGTCACTGTTTTTTATATTGTCTCCGTCTCCTGCAGGGACTGCAGATGTAAATTAGCTTATAGCTAACTCTGGTACAGCTAAGAAGCTGTGCACTGTCCCTGCCAAATAAACAAATAAAATAAAATAAAGAAATAAAATTGATGCGCAGCAGGTAAACATCAGCCACTGCCAGGCAGATAGCAGTCAAAAAGGTGAATATCTGTGCACCCCCCCACTCAGCATATACAGCTAAATGCATGATAAAACATACACACCTGCTCATGTGTGATAAAAGGGTTCATATGGACTTTACATAAATATTATGTACATTACAGCTGGACCACAGATTGTGCAGTCATTATCGTCCCGACTACATGCCTTTCCCATTCATCATGGTCACATATTCTCCTGCATTATAGGCGTTTTTGCAGCTTTCATTTCCATGCATTAACATCTCCGTGCAAACCCCTCGACACCGTCTGTGATCAATATGGATCCTCCAGGGCTGCGCAGTTATTCACCGCAGGGAAGGTTTCAGCGTGATGACAGTGGCGTTGACCTTGAAAGGCGTTATTTTAGCTGAATGTCAATGATGGCATCACAGAAAGAGAATATCAAAAGATCAAATACATTCAAATGTAAGCAAAACAGACTTTCCTCTGTGGACTCACAACCTCATTTCTTTTCAAATGATAACTCCACACAAACAACACACCTGACATTAAAACATTATAACACTCGCTTTAAGAATCGTGAGGTACTAACAGCGAACAGGCAGGGACATTGGCAGATGTCAATGTGTTTCGTTAGTTACTTTACATATGATTTCTAAATGCATTACTTTCTCAGTACATTATTCCCTTATCCAGTCAAAATACTGTCGCATTAATATAAATGCCCATTGTGCCATTGTAAAACAATAAAAATGATTAACTCTAGATGTGTATATTCTTTGTCTTTGGTTTGATATTCAGGGTTTATGGCTGATTGATGAGTAAGAAGGAAATTATTTAAATGTGTGTGCTCTCCATCAGAAGATACTGTCTTTCTTTAAATAAAAACCACAAATGCACACACTGCAGAAAGTTAAAGCATTAATAAATCAACACATTTGTTTCAGCGTCTTCCAGCAATATCCTTCCCTCCAGTGGATTTACACTTTTATCAAACTTTATCCTCCTTTGACTTCTTTCCCCTTGAGACACACTTTTAATAACAGCAGCCTCAAGTTCAGCGGATTATTCCAATGTTACTTCCATTTATTTCCTAATGTTACACCCATTAGCAGGAATCCGGAGGCTTTACACGCTCTGCACACATTTTTAAATGAACACTGAAAAATGTTTTGCTAACGTGTTACTACCCTACTTTCCTTGCAGCGTTTGCGATCGAGTCTTGAAATCCTGTTTAGTTTAAAATCCATATTGGACCGATTTATGACACGATGTTTTTCAAACGTGCTGCAGGGCTTGCTGGCCCCGAACAAAGTCAAAACAGTGAGTCAAAGAACGAAAGGTTTCCTTCCAAACATCGACAGAAACACACACACACACACACACACACACACACACACACACACACACGCTACAGAATGAGTGTACATGCCGGGGTTTTTGAAAGAATGCCACTCTGAAGCAGACTTTCCACATGGTCTACTGGCTCTTCCAGTAACCGGATGGCGCACTTCCCTCTTTTTCCACAGAGGGAGAGAAATTGAAAGCGGGTATCGAGGGCATGGACAATTATAGGCACTTCTAATGCCACACTTGTCTCTTGTTCACTTTCACTGGCTGCGTTTACATGCACACAGTATTCCAGTTTCTGTCCTTATTCCAAAAAAGACAATATTCCTACTAAGCTGTTTACATGGCTGATGAAAATTAATATTCCCGCTTACACGCAAACGTGCAAAATAGGACTTTTCACTGGCGGTGGTGGACAGCTGACCTGACGCTGTCAGATGGTTGTTTCACAGAACCATCTGAGAAGCCGTCATCAGGAAGTGTTTGAATAAATACCAGCCGCTGATTGGACGAAGTGCAGAGAAGCCTTCAGTGCTGTTCTTTGTTCCTCTTTCAGTGAAGAAATATTCTCCAGTTCTGATATAACCGACGCTGTTGCGATATCGCAGCATCTACGCAGAGATTGTTGTTTTGAACGAACACCTAAACCACGCCCGTATCTACCAGTGACTCCTCGCAAGACGCTGATTGGTCCGGTAAGATCGTCTCCAGACCCAAACACTTGTACTGGAGCCTGGAAAGATGGATTCCAGCGATTAAGAAATCGTGATTTCATGAATGGATCCTGCTCCCGACTGGCAGACTGTCCACAGTGTGTCAGGCATCGTCAGAAATGTGGGCTTTTCTTTTGTGCATGCAGCTCAGCTTTGCAAACTGCAATAACCATAGCAACGCAGAGTGACTGTCGTGAAAAAGAATATCCAAATGGAATATGCTGTTTGCATGACCTGTATCAAATTATCATATTCTGAATAATAGTGGAATATTAGTGTGCATGTAAACGTACTCACTGACAGCCCGGGTGAACAAAATCAAAGTTGGGGTTATAAAATTGGCAGGTTTAATTTCCAGGTGTGCAGCAGCATTTTGATGGATTAAAACGGCTACGTTTAACCCCTTTAGTAGTTCTACATTCGTTTGATATTTTGGGGAATTGCTTGCTTTCATTCATCAACAGGTTAGTTTAATAAAAGCTGACAGACAGTTAGGCAGCGGTCCATGTGGTATAACAACACGTTCTCACTTCCAGCTCGTCAGAAACGGCAGTTTGGTCAGTAGCTTCTGTATTAGACGCACTGCAGTCGCAGGGGCAGGCTACAGGTGGTCGAGGTGGGGGAAAAAATTGAGATGAGTCTGTTTGTGGGGGTGTTCTGAACATATTTTGCCTATGGCTCCAACAATGCTAGGGCCTGTGCAGTCGCTGTTACTGTGGTTAAAACACAGAAATGAGGTGTGAAGGTTTAAAAGACACAAAGACTCACCGGGTGGACGGATCGTTCACACACAGGACTTCCACACAGGAGATCGGGGTTTACTTCCTGTTTGAAAATAAAAGTGAATGTTGTTATTTTTAAACTCTGTGCGTTAGTCACATGATGTTGTGTTGTTGTTACCATGGTTATAGCTGCAAGCCCAGTGTTTTTTTTCATCAACCAAGTTGTTTTGTTGCCTAAACTTAAGTGAAATGTTACTCCGCTCCGGCTCCGACGTGGCCGCTGCAGCTGATCGCGGCCAACACTTGTGCCGCAGAGCATTTCAGAAGCGGCTCTCCGCTCTGCTCCACTAAAAATATGCACCTAGTCTATTTTTGATGGAAGCCGGAGCAGATCGAGCCAGACAGGAAGTGGAACACAGGAAAGACATAGAGCACCTGGTCGATTTTCAAAATAAAACACAAAACAGCACAAAAATCAAGGTAAAACCAGGGAAAAACAAACAAATCAAGAGCAAGTCTTGTGATATCGTGAACCCAGCTGCCTCGCTATCTACAGGTCGTGCTCACGAGCGATCCGCTTCTGAAACGCTCCCGGTGGAGCATGACGCCGTGCAGAGGACGGAGCAAAACCTGCAGTGCAGCGGGAACGTGCCCTGTGGAATTAACGGGTTATTATTGCCTAAACCTAACGTCGTAGTCCCGTGACGTGTTTACAACCACGACGGACGTTAATGACGTGTTTACGACCACATGTACTTAAAACAGGAGGAGAAAGCGTTAAAAAGTGATGCCAAGGGGTCCTGACCAAGCTGCCGTTTTTGACGTGTTGTGTATAAACAACATCACAATAAAAACAAGAAGGGAAAACAACCTTTACTCGCTCCTCTCACTGCCATACAAACTCACGAGACGTAGCTGACCCCCACTGCCACACTCTAAAATAATAGGTTGATCGCAAGTAAATGTAAAAATATGTCAAGCATGTGCAGTGTAATGAACATGTGGTTACGTAAGGTATCATCTGAAGCAGTTTGGGGACCGTCCTGGATTCAATAATGAAAAAGAGCGTGACAAGAAAATGACAACCTCATGGTGGAGATGTACACATTCACAGATAAAGAATGTACATTTTAACAACCCAGCAGCAACACAGTTATCACAGTTTGGCATCATATGAATTCATGTTTTTGGTTGTTTTGTTTTTGTCAAAAAAATGTGGAAAGGTTGTGTACAGGTGCAGGTTATAACTGGCCTGGTTTTTTTTCTGTCTAAAGGAGAACAACACCAAAACAAAAGGTAGTCTGTGCAACATCGCAATTTCAGCTGTAACAATATATGTCCCTGTCAGTACTAATGTTCCCACATCAAGCGCATGTAGACGACAGGGCGGCAATCTGCGGCTCAGCTCTGCTGCATCTCTGCCCTGCTGCCTTATAATGAGGGCTGACGAGAGCAGAGATTAACTGCAGTCTGGTTTGCGTTAACCCCCGGCAGCTTCACGAACTTCAGATAAAGATGAAATATTTTAACATGGGACTCAGGTGGGTGGCTACTTGATTTGTCAAGTCTGGTCATGAAAAACACACAATTAGGCCGAATTGAACGGACGGCCATGAAAACTGCACCCAATTACAGAAAAATAAACGGGCATCTCTGAGAGGGAAACCTTATTAGTGTGAAATGAATGAAAGTCTGTCCAGGCTGATGTAAATCTGCAGATATAATCTCCCTGACAGCTAATTTGCTGATGTAACCCAACGTGGGGTTTGAGACAACAGTGAAGAAGCAAACAAAAGCTTAAATGCGTAATGAGAATGAGCATTTTGCCACTTGTGGCTTGTAAACTCAACTTTTAAATTCGCCCTCTGCTCCTCAGCTCAACAAGACGTGACGCACGAGGCCCGTAAATGTGGCTGCCAAAACAGCACAGTGCACCGGCATCAGGACCAGACCTCCCAAACACTCTGTAACCTGAAGCAGCACGAGTGAAACAAATAACTTAGATGTGTGTGTTTGCTGTATTGTTCTAATATATAATGAAAAAACGTAATAATAGCTATAACTCGTCTCGACACGCTGCCATTTTAAAAGATCTTGGCTCACTGCAGCCCATTGTCAAAAACAGCCAGATCATTCAGGAATAATAACAAATAGTTTACCGTGTTATCAACCCATTCTTCCGAGTAAAAATGACAAAAGTGGAGGTTTAGCTTGTGTTATTGCTTATTGTTCTATAATTAGACTGGTCTTAACTTCTATTGGTTATTATAACAATTTCTTACCAAGGCAAAATAAATAGATTGATAAAGTGCTCTGTTAATCCCAAAGCAAAACTGCAGTGTTACAGCAGCCAAATCACAAATAAAACACACAAATGGAAGTGGAAGGAAGGTAAGAAGCAAAATACAATACAGTAAATAAAAATAACAAATGAAAAGGTTCCAACTAGAAGGGCACAGACCTCCGCCAGCTCTTCCACCAAGTTTCATGAAAATCGGGCCAATAGTTTTTCGGTAATCCTGCATAACCTCTAACTCTGTACCCTGTGATCATTATCAGCAGATATTTGCTGCACAGTAACGTGCTGGATTATCCTTGGTTATTAAAATACTAATTTAAAGATTGTATGTTGAATATATTTATATTCATACACATATAGGCAGAGATCTGTTATGCTACTTAATACTCAACATCATGTGTTAAGTATTAACTACATCCATATTCTGTTTATAGAGATTATAAACAGGACAACAGTTTAGTCAGATGTCGTTATTTGGAGGCAAAATCAAAAGTGAACGCACACTAAATATTTGTTATAATAACGGCTCATTGTGCAGGAAAACGTGCACACGACTACAGGAAGTTTGGAAGGTCAAAGTTGAACCAGGAGGTCTGTAAATCACAACAGGTAATATTTTAACGTTTGCCTGTATTTTCTCCTCAAATTATTTTGTCTGGAGGTTTGTTTGAAAATCATGATAGTCTGACTGCTTGTGTTTGTTTTTCACAGTGTTTACAGATCCCAGTAATTAAATATTATTATTACTATTTTTACTATTATTATTATTATTACCAGTAAGAAAAATGGGCAAAAGCACAAAAAAGACCCAATTTGTAATAAGCCACAGTGATTGTTTCGTGTAATGCATGAAATAAGGATTGCTTTTTCTTTTCTCCTCTATGGTCCGGCTCAATATTCTTCGAACCTTTCTGTGAAATGAAACTCTTCACTGGGCTGAAATACAATATTCAATTTGTCTCTCCGGTGCTGAGCCGCACATCGTGGCCTCTCCTTTCAGGGTGGATGCACATGGCTGATGGATTTAGCCCCAGATGGGCCATCCCTCTCACATTAAAAAAAAAATTGTGCATCCTGGTTTTTCACTTTCTCCTTCACCGCCAACTTGAAAAAAAATGGCTGGACGGCAACTTTGGCACATCATTAAGTCAAGAGATTTTGTAGCGGTTTGCATTCAGGCTTCCCTTAACCCGCGGGTTTAACTCCATTCCTGTTTCGAGACATATTCATCCATCTGCACCCTCTTGATCCCCGGTCCAAACCACAGCGATGACTCACGGGTAAATGAGCTGAAAGAGGAGGAGGAGGAGGAGGAGGGCGGGAAAGGACAGAAAGCGGACAGATTAAGTCTGTGGCGGGGAATCAGAGAGACGTAGTTTGAATGAGACTACTTGCGGGTGCTGGAGGTCTATCAGGCGGGGCAGTTGCCTGGAATAACAAACAGAGACCGTCGGGATGACGAGCACGGAGGGTGGTCCCTACCGTAAAGCCTTTTATAGTAACTCCTTCTCCAAAGATGAATTTCATTTGAGTTCTGGAAAGGTTTTTGGGAAGACATCCAGCAGTGTGTCCGCAGAGGATAGTGAAACACTGCTGGATGAATACTAGAGAACAATATCAAACACTGCTTTCATTCCCATTTATCAGAAGGAAAGTTTTGCTTTTTTTTCTGCTTCTCCCCGAAGTTGAGCTGAATACAAAACACTACATTATGGGAAAACCTTAGGTAATGCATTATTTTAAACTTAAAGGGGCAATGCACTTCTGTATTTTTCAACAACTCCCAACTGTGTAGCCAAAGCCTGATGCTTATTCCTCTTTCCGCTGAGCTCCATTGTTGCACAAAAATGATTAAAAACATGATGAGTGACGCACTGGGTGACATGATCATTATGATGGACTGTAGTTTCTTACACCGTCCTGCTGTCAGAAATACTCACAAGCACACAAATGTGTATTAATCCACAGCTGAAAATAGTCCCAAACAAATGCACTATTTACTCCTGTTTAGAGTCGGTTCCAAGTAAGAACTGAATCCAAAATGCCGAGTACCGGGTACCTGTAAAAAAAAATATATTCTGTCTGCTTATCGGTTCCTACAGTAACATTTATTATTGCAAAAAAGTGTTACATATCTGCCAGGACCTGTCTGACTATGTGACGCATCGCACATCAGCGCTACAGTTTAGTGAGAGAGATGCTGCTAATAAGAGTTAAATAAATGTTCATTTAAGTTCAGCAATTTTGTGTCACATTTGTTAACATTATTATATTTAAATTGTTGTATTTTGTGAGATGCAGAAGAACTCCAGCACACTGTTCTTAACTTCCAATATAAAAAAAGATTGAATGAGAACAATTAAGAATAGTGCGCAGGAGTCCTTTTTTCTCCACCAGTCATCCCATGGTCTTCTCCGACGCACCTGTCGATTTGTAGGTGTGCAAAAGTTCCACTTTTATTTTATCAGATGCAAAAAAAACCTGAAAAAAACAATATCGGTATTATAATTCGGCCATCGGCCGCCCTGCTCTCTAAATATCGACATCGGCCATTGAAAAACCAGTCGACCACTAATAGAAATAAAAGAATTTGATGCATCAAATGCATTGATAATCATTTTATAATCACATCCCTCCATGAGTTGCACAGAGATTCCCACCCCTACTGGGTACTGTAAATACTCACTATTGTACCAAGTGTGTATTAATCCACAGCTAAAAATAGTCCAAAGCAAATGCATAATTTACTCCTGTTTGAGGAACATCTGGTAAAATCTACTTCATTATCATTTTCATGAAACTATTTAAAAAAAAAAGGAAAAATAAGAAATTGACTTTGGCCTCGTGCCTCAGACAGAGACTGACTAAAGCATGGCTGGTTTTGGCATTTCCACTTCTTTGTTGACAAATGAAGAGCCCTGTTGTTTCATTTAAAAAGAAAAGAACACGCTGACCAATTATAATGACTTCACAAGATGATTTCGATCTACAAAATTGCCTCTAAACCTGCGCTGCTGCTGTGAAATGTTTTCAAAAGATGAATCTGAAATCCCCACGACAAAAGATGTAAGTGAATCCAAGCCAGTGGCATTTCTCTTTTCTTCTGTTTGTTTGTTTGTTTGTTTGTATTACTGCTCTTCACGTCTTTCAGACGGCCAAACAACACAACTGAAAGTGATTGCACATTTTCATCCGTTCTATTTGTGAGAAGAAAACAAGTTAACAAGTTAAGACACGCACTTTACAAGTATCGCCGTAAAAAACACTTAAAGGGAATAAGAAGCACAAAGCAGTTGAGATGTTTTTGACACCAACGTTCAAGCATCCCCAGATGGTTGCAGTTGGACAGCCGGCAGTGTGCCAGGCCACTTCACCGGAGGCGCTACCATCCAGAGCACAATGCTGTCTGCTGCAGAGCGTCCAAGAGCAGAACGAAAAACACTTCTCTTCTGGTAAACACCAGTCAAACACGGGGGGGGGGGGCGAAGGCTTAAAGCAAAGAAAACTACACTGTTATTCTTCTTTGACTGAGTTCACTTTCTTTTAGTAATCTATCACCCATCAGGAGCCGTCACTCCGTGTGGCGTGCAGAGAGCGTTTTTCTGTCTTTTCTGTAATGCAGATGCATGTGTGCGTGTGGTTGCTGTCTGAGGTTACGGCCGGCGTTGGGGAACAAGCTGTACAGTTCAGCTGGTCAAACACGGCACTGAAAGGACGTCTGTCCAAACCTTTCATTAGCGTGAGTAACGACGAGTCATATGAGGTGATAATAGCAGAGTTTAAACAAACACGACGCACGGCCTGTCGAGGTTACACATTTAACAATAAAACAGATGTTAGCGCTGAATCAAACGTTGCTGAGATCGGACTGACTCGCATGATTTCTTACTAAATCTGACGTTTGACCCTTTAAGCCTAAAAGCGGTTGCATGGGTACGGCGTGCTGTTGTATTTTTTACTGTAAAATCTGTTATCTCGCTTTTTTGGGCATAAATTCAGCTTTAAATTTCTGTTATTTATTGAGCGTTGCTGTACAATATAATTGATGAAACATTGTGTTAACATGAAAAAAACCCATCAAAAACAGAATTTTTTCCCATAAAAGAAAGAATTAAGTAATATATAGCCACTGCATACTGTATGATTTTATTTTACTGGTTGTTATCCAGCTCTGTGAAAGCATATATATGATTTGCATCATCCAACATATTACTTTGTTATGTAATAATTTGTTTGATTTGAAAGGTCTGCAGAAGGAGAAGTATCAGGACTGGATGCAGCTCAGTGAAAAATGAAAAAGTCATATTAACAGCTTGGAAATTAGTTTGATGGTTTTCATACAGAAATAAATATAAGTTGGGGGAAATAAATAGGGGGAGAAATGCAAAGGGAAAATAATAAATAAATAAATAAATAAATAAATAAATAAATAAATAAATAAATAAATAAATAAATAAATGTATTAATTAATAAAATAATTAATTAATTAAAAAAATATATATATATTTAAAATATCATTTAGAATAAAAAAGTTAATTAATTAATTAATTAATTAATTAATTAACTAACTAACTAATTAATTAATTAATAATATGGAGGACAGAAGCTGCCAAAAAACATTAAATTAATTAATATGCTATTTAATGTACCAAAAATCATATTAAAAATAAAATAAATGTAAGCATTAATTGATCAAATGAGACATACATTGATGTTTTCATTTAATTTTCTTCTTTTTTTTTTCTTTTCTAAATGTATTTATTCATGTTTAAATGTATTTAGTATTTTCTCCCTCCGCTTTGAGAACCACGCATCTAATTAATCAAATAAAACACAAAAAGAGGTCAAAATTCAGAAACAATAATTCTGATCAAGTCAATCTAATTTAGTATACTTTTACGGGAAAAAGTCTGTTTAACTGCGAGTGAAACAACTTCCATGTTTTGCTGCCATGATACGTTTTGTTTTTATTACAATAACGGCAAGTTAAAAAAATACAATGAGTCATTCATAAGTGCGTTGGCGTTGTTATGACTTGTCTCTAATCTGGAACAGTGTTTTACTGATGTTACACATTTCAGTGACCTCACTGCGGAGCCGCAGTTCATGTTTCTCCCTCTGAGCTTTGGAAATAAAAGCAGCATGTAGCAGGGTCGACTGAGGTAGCTACGACTCCTTCGCTCCCCGGCGGAGGATGTACTACTCACGCATCTCGCTCTGTGTGTGTGTGTGTGTGTGTGTGTGTGTGTGAGCCTCGCCATCTGGCCGCCATGAGGTCCTGCTGACAGTCAGGACCAGCTGGCAGACTGGACAACGATCCTGTTGTACCAGAGCAGACCAGAAGCAGACGGAGGCTGCGTCTGACCCTCAAGTGTGGGAAAATACAGAGTGTATGACCTTGATTGTGACAGAAAGTTGATTTACTAGACGTCGGTCAAATCATGATGTACAGAACTACAAAACAGCATCTACACTATTTCATACACTACACCCCTCCCTGCTCTCCAATAAAACTTTTAATAATGCATGTAGTCTATACTGTATATACATACATGTATGTAGATGCTGATGAGAGGATTTGTTTTGTATGTTTATGTAAATGTCTGAAATGTGCTATATAAATAAAGTTGCCTTGCCATGAAATCTTGAAAACGAGTATGTAATTTCATAATTTTTTAAAAAGCGTGACTCCAACTAAGTCATAATAAAGGAACATGGGACCCAGTACAGTACAATGGATCCATGGTTCAAAGGAATAAGCTTTGTAATAAGATAACACTTATTGGAAGAGATTTGTTGACAAAAAGACAAATATATAACAGTGCCAGACAACATTTGAAAGGAAGCCTGTGACTTACTAACTTACTACTGTACGTGCCCTTATAAGTAGTATAACTTTTGCTATCAGGTCTGGAAGTGGAGGCCTACTGTATTTCCTCCACATCCAGTCCTGGATGAGATAAGAGTCGGGGCCAAAAGCAGACGCAGCGGCAGTAAAACGCAGGGGAGTGAAACTTCCTGGCAGCGCCTGAGCCTTTGTAGCCTCTCTGTGATATCTGCCGTGTCGCTGGCGCAGTGCCTCGGTCTGCTCATTGTATATTCAACAAGTATCATGACGCAGATTTTGAATGCAATGTGGAAATCGCCAAACCGCCTGTGCAACTCAGTGGTGAGTCAGTGCATCATTGTTATGGCCGCCTTCCTAACGGCCCCTGCAGACCAGACTGGACCAGACCGCAGCAGAAAGAGAACAAAGCGTGGCCTCTGGCCCCGCTGTTGTTCCCACACTTCCACTGCTAATCAGAGAGTCGAAATCGCAGCACAAAACAGGCTTGTAGACGCCCGCGCTGGCCGTTCATCAAAACAATATTTGTGGAGGAATATGATACAGAATGAGCGCAAACAGGGAGATCATTATACATTTGGAGAGGAAATCAAAATGGCATGTTGCTAGCCTATCGTGTGTCGTCCTTTTTCTCAGATCTATTTGTCCCCGCAAACATTAGACCCAGTCCTGTCATCATCGTGCATGTTTTAAGTGGCACAGCTTTTGATGTGTCACTGGCTTTTATTTTCTTTTGAATGCAGTTTGTTTTCCTGTGTAAGAGTGTAATCCGAGCAGATCCCATCAGACACGAAATTTAAAAAAATAGCGTGCTCATCGCGACTGTGGGGCAGAAACAAAGAGAAATAAGTCAACTTTTAAACTGTTGAATATTAAAGAGATACGTTGTATCGTCTGTGTATTCGTGTTACTCGCATCTGAAAACCAAACGGCGTCTGAATCATAGATTCATAACATCATCTGGAGGAACACAGCTCGCTGAATTTCATTACTTTCTTCAGGAAGTAACGTTACGTCGGGATGACTGTCGGTGCAGATTCTGATTCATAATTACAATAAACGGCTCAAAAGTACGCCCAAATGACTGCAGCATGATGCCGATTTGTAAAAAGTCTGAATTAATGTTTTGTCACGTCTGTCCGCAAGACGACAAGCAAACAACTTTTAAAATGTTTGTTTAAATGGAGTTCAGAGGGCATGACTGCAGCTGCTACTACAGCGGTATGAACCCAAAATAAACAGATTTTTGCTGTGACATAATTGCAATAAATGGATTGAAAGTAAGCTGAAATAACTACATCATGATGAAGATTAGTAAAAAGTCTGAATCCATGCTTTGTCAGGTCTGTCCACAAGACAACAAGTAAACAACTTTTAAAATGCTTGTTTTCTGAATGGAGTTTGGGTCTGTCAATATTTCGCCACATGAAGATTTTCACACAAATATCGTCTTATACAACGGTAAGATGGCAAGACGGTATGAAGGTATGAAAAAAAAGATACTGACTAAGCCTAAGGACAAGACAGTTTATAAAAGTTGAATATATTAAAACTAGTTAATTGTTGGATCAGATAAATGAGCCCCCAGTCGTGTTAAAACATAACTTTTATAAAGGTTGTGTGTGACTCTGTGTCGGTGTAATTCCGCTCACTGGTCGTGGCATTTTCAGCGATCGTGTATTGTGTCTTTAGAGGCGAGCCTGGATGCTCGGGAGGGCTGAGGGCTGTGACTCATGCTTAAAGCCTGTGACACAGAGAAAGGAAATAAGAGCCAGATGCCAACAGATATCCACAAGCACATGGCTCACACGACGGACCAGGCTCTGTGTGTATTCCCAGCAGTCACACACAAAGGATTCAGGTGCGACTCAAGTCGTTCTCCAGTCAAAGTCTCGACAATATGTTTACAGTTCTCAGAAATTCACCTTAAGAACCAACACAAAACAGACAACAATACACGCACACACACACACACACACACACACACACACACACACACGGCAGCAGTAATGTACAGTACGAGGTATCATGGGTTTTAATTGTTTACTCTGCAACCTATAATTTTCTCCTGGTTTTTGGCGGGGATGAAAATGTTTCAGCTAAAACATATTTTACCAACCATGTTTTAGATTAGCAGAATTTGAGAACTGGCACAGACGTGGGTTTCCATCAGAAATATCTTAATATACTGCGGTGTGCTGCGCTGCCAGTAAATCATTTAAAAACCAAGATCCACCAAACAGTGGAACTTTCACCATCTGCTTTTGTAGTTGATTCAAAAAATGGAACTGAACTTTATGAAGTGCAGCTTTCCCAGGGTTTTTAACCATTTTCCCCCTATTTTAATGCAAAAACTGGAGCATGCATAGCTTTTTTTTTCTTTCTCACACTCCTTCTGTTTTAAAAAGTTCATCCATCATCCATCTGTAACTGGGTCACATGGTAACCTTTTGTTAAGTACACAAAAACTGTCAAAACATAGCTACTACCTCACTGGAAAAGCCTCCAACTTAGTATGAATGAATTGATTTTATTATTGTGTCATGCATGAATAACATGCCCAGCCCAAACAGGCTTAAAAGACTCCATCATTTACAAAAAGACACCAGAAACCAGCAACATAAATTACAAATAATACTAAACAA
This sequence comes from Heterobranchus longifilis, assembly GCA_028570985.1. Lineage (NCBI taxonomy): Eukaryota > Metazoa > Chordata > Actinopteri > Siluriformes > Clariidae > Heterobranchus > Heterobranchus longifilis. The sequence goes on along the minus strand of JAOVVB010006343.1, from coordinate 673 downwards.
ATAAATCATCCAGATATTTTTTTTTTCCAAGCTTTGGAAACAAAGGCAGCCGACTTATAAGCATTAAATTAAACAACCGTTCCATTCTGTCATCATCAGCGCGCCAAAAACATTTCTGGATTTTCAACAGACATTTCATTAAATAAAGATATTCTTAATTCATCATAATAAGGAGGACAATGCAAAAGAAAATGAGATTCATTCGCATAACAACCTGTTGAATATTTTTAAATTATGCTTGATTTGAATATATGTTCGTAATTTTGGTTTCATCACGTGAACCATTTGTCTGCAAATCCAGGATGTGTACAGTTTAGTGAAATGTGACATATAGGTGAAGACATAACACAGTGGTAGAAAAAGTACTCAGATAGTTTACTGAAGTAAAAGTACCAGTAACACAATGTAAAAATCCTCCATTACTTAAGTATAAGCCATGCATTTAAAATCCTACTTCAGTAAAAGTACAAAAGTATTATCAGCAAATGTATCAAAAGTACTCGTTAAAATTGATGCATCAGTGGAGCTACTTTTAACTTCTTTATATACAGTTGTCATACTGACGCCCTTATCATCCTATATCAGTCCCATATATCTAGGACAGTAGGGGTGTGCTACACCAACTAGAAGGCTGTTATCATCGATTGATATGGTTGTAACTGTTACTGCGGCA
>JAOVVB010006334.1:0-17010 GCA_028570985.1 Heterobranchus longifilis | reverse complement strand
CCTTTTGTGATTTCATCCTTGTTGTGTGGGTATTCCTTTCCCGTTGCCATGGCTTCGCCCGCTGATAGATAATGCACCTGGTACCGCTCTAATATGTCTCTGTAACGACTCCCAATCTCTGTTTTCTGCCGCCTTTACATCTCTTACTTTCAGTAACAGTTCCACATCATCGTCACTCCAAGCAAAAAAAATCTCTGCTCTTACTTTTCAACATTGCTGTTCTTCCTTCATAGTATTTTCTGTTGTTATTATTATTATTATTAGTTCAATACATCCATGATTTTCAACCGCTGAATCCAATGCGCTGAATAGACAATCTGCTTCCTGTTTACACCGGTACGCACATGCCCACTGTACGTGACTGTACAGTCATTTTAATATGGACGGAGATTATTTCTGATACGGTGCTAAAACGCTTGTATGGACGGAGATCGTTTTCATTTTAAAACGCCAGTTTAAAATGAAAACGTAGCGCTGTAGGCTTCTACTTTAATGGATCATGTAGGACATAAAAACCAGAGAAGAAGAGTGAAAGTCTGGCCCACCACAGAGCCACCGTCTGGAAACAGAGCACAAAATAAACTGGATTGATGTTTACTATTATTGTTGTTGTTACATGAGAAACAATAACATTTTGATTCATACACTGAAAGACAAAAGCAGCTTTTATCCTGCATCAGTCGGTGTGTTTGTGTTTGTGAGGGAATGTGTCTCTTTTCATGCTCTCGTGACTCAAAATGATTTCTGCCTTCACGCCTCCCAACGCTTCTTTCACTGAGTGATGTCATCAGTGTTTTCGGTGATGTCATCGGTGTGTGCCGTGGTTTCCTTAATGCCTCCAACACCAAACCCTGCTACCCCGATCATCGTTTCTCCTCCACGTGTGTTAATCAGTGTTGCGGTCCGAGGGCACAGAGGAATTTGTCTTGTAATTTAATTTTGTCTCCGGACACAAAACTGCTGAAACTTTCAAGCATGTTGCGCTCTTATCCACACGCCAATCTGTGATGTCACAGCCTGTGTTTTCCCCTTTCCAGCTGACGGAAAACACTCGCTGTGACGTGGAGGTTTAAAGTGTGGAAACATGCAGAAGCAGCTCTCTGTGATTTATTGTGCATTTGTCCTTTAAAAAAAGTGATGATCGCACCGACTGCCTCTGTGTCCTCCGCCGTGCTGTGGCCTTTTGTTAACTTCAGTGGTTCTGATGTTTTCTCTCTCTTTTCCCCAGACTCAACCAACAGTGACTCAGCTAAATCAAAGGTAACATCTCCATTCACGCTGCAGGCTTACTCTGGTTCTTCTATCACTCATACACACACACACACACACACACACATATCGTCAGACTGCAGGAGTTAAATATACAATATCTAACCTTTACACATTAAAATGTCTAATATCTATATGTTTTGTTGAGTTGTGTTGTTACATTATCCCAAATGTTTCCAAAAATGTATATAATATAATTATAAATATAAATATAAATATAATATTTCCTTGTATTCAAGGCAGCGGTCCGTTACATTTGGTCGCCTGTCAGTGACATCATATCCCCTTTGCATGTTGTGTCTCATATTGGCTTTTTTTTTCCAGTTTTAAGCCACATTTTTACGATGCACTTTTTAGATCTTGGTCGTTTTTAACTGTATATTTTAACCCGATGAGGGATTTTAGTCATCGGACGTCTGATCTTAAGTCATCAGAGAAACGAGCTGAAAAGTCGAGCTGAAATTAAAGATGCATTTTCAACCCTTTTAGATCACATCTGGTCATGTTGCGCACTAACAATGTATGCCAAGAAATGTGCAAAAATTGCATTTCTTTGTATTTTTATATAAAAAACGATTAAAATCCATTATTTCTTTCTTCCAGTAAAAATGACGCATGCTTACGTAAACTAGTACTCAAAGATATAACAAAGATATTCAGTATTTATAAAGATACGGCACCGCCAATGATAAGAAACGGTGCACACTTCCTGTCTCAGTGGGCGCCGTCTCGTTTGAAAGTGGAGTAAACGTCATCTGGATGCGGCAGAAAATGACATATTGTGCCTTTAAGCATGTACTAAAATAGAAAACATATGACGTGTAATGTGTGACAGTGTCACAGTAACGTTTTTTTTCTCCTTTTTCAGGGGTCGTGGGGGTCAAAGAAAGACCTCACACCCAAGGACTTCCTGACTCTGTCCATCATGTCAGCTGTTACGGGCCGCAAACGCAGGAAGCGCCATAACGCCCGCCGCGTGGGCAGCAGCACCGACGACGACTCGGAGCACGAGCCAATCAAAGCCGGACATTTAGGGGCTGAGGAGGAAGAGGAGGCAGAGTCGCCCGTAGGAGACACTGCTCCTCGAGCAGAGGGAGAGGAGGACGACGACGAAGAAGAAGAAGAAGAAGAAGAAGAGGAAGACGAGGAAGTTGTTGAAAGCGGAGAGAAAGAGGAGGTAGAAGAAGAGGTGGCGGCGGTTATTCCCAGTCGGCCGTGCTGTAAAGAGGAAGAGGAGGCAGGAGGGAGGCAGGCGGCCATGTTGCTGCAGGAGGAGGAGGCGCGAGCGGAGGCGAAGGGGCCGGCGTGGCGAGCTCCGGAGGACGCTCGCTCTATTGTTTCCGGTTACTCCACCCTCTCCACGTTAGGGCGGAGCCTGGGGTCCGAGGGGAGGGGGGACGACGCCGACGACGAGCAGAGCGAGCTGGTGAGCGAGACGGACAACGAGAGCGGCTTCGCCTCGCGCTCCCTCACGCAGGAGCGACCCGATAAAAACCCGGCCGCGAACGCACAGGCGGCGGCGGCCCCGCGCAGCTTCCTCTACACGCACTACAAACCCCCCGTTCTCTCGCCCACAAACCTGCTCGCCCCGCCCACGCCGCTCACGCCGGACTCTTCTGCGGACAGGAGCGAAGGAGGGGCGCGGTCCACCACGCCCTCGTCCTCCTCGTCCTCCACCACGCACAGACTGCACTCGCGGCCTTCCTTCAACTCCCACAAGCTGATCCAGTGCGACACTCTGGCCCGCAAGAAGCTGAAGTCAGAGAAGGGCAAGGCTCGCTCCCTGGACCTGTTGGAGCTGTCCGCCGCCGCCGCCGCCGCCGCCGAGGGCGACGCCGGGTCCGACGGCGCCGCACCCAGAGTGAGGAGGGACACTTCCAGAACCAACCCCTCCTCGGGCAGCAGCCAGGAGAGCCTGCGCCCGGCCCGGCCCAAACCCTCGCTGCCTCCCAGCGAGGCCGCGTCCTTCACCCCGACCGGCCCCGGCGGCAGGTCTCTGGCGGAGCAGGTCCGCGCCCGTCTGCTGGGCTCGGCCGACGACCTGCGCAGCGTGGGACTGCGGAAACCGCTGTCGCCGGAGACGCGGAGGAAGAGGCGGGCCTGGCGCAGACACACCGTGGTGGCCTCCCCAACTGAGGTCTCCGACAAGAGACCGCCGCTGACCGTCAGCGAGTTCCCCCTGTCTCCGATCACTCAAAACCAGGTCAAAACACCGGCACTGCCTCGGGACGCCGACGGGCTCGACCAAGCTTCACGTCAAGCTCCCACCTCTAGATTCCACCAGTACCTGTGAGGCCCTGCCAGCAGACCCACACTTCAAGGAAAAGAGGCTTCTGTAGCGGGGGGGGGGGGGGCGGGGGGGACCGGGTAGACCGGCAGCGGCGTAAACAGGGTCGTGGTTAGTTGCCAGGTGCAACACAGAGTACCGACGATCTTTAAGAGCACCCTTTTGTTTTCGATAAGCTCCATTTGCATGGCAAGGGGCATTCCAGTGTTGCCAAAGCTTTTTTTTTTTTTTTCCTATACGTGTGCTTTTATAGAAATAACACAGAGACACAAACAGACCTCATCACAATCAATGTTACAGCCAAGAGTTCTCATCTGAGTAATAGCCTCTCCGTGTTCTCTCCCTTTCTGCTCACAGAAAACATTAATTCAAGGGTTCAATCCCTTCAAGTGACCAGAGCTGGAAATGCACAACACGTTCTCATTCCCAACTCGTCACATGTGGACGTCTTGTCGGGAGCGCTGGGCGGCTCTGTGCGTCACGACACCACGCTCACGGTCGTGTCAAAATATGACATCATCAGTGCAGTTTTTAACAGGTGGGACACGGTTTAACAATCTGAATACAAACAAAACGACTGCTTTATGTTTAGGCAGCAAAACCACTCGGGTAAGTTTAGGAAAAAGACCACGGTTTGAGTTATAATGAGTATGTTTGTCAACACTGACTTTTGGTTTTGGTTTCACACGGGATTCGAACACAAGTCGTGAAACTCCTGTTTGTTTGACCATCCACAAACACGTTTTTCTCGCTCTACATAAACGTCACATGACGTCTGCAGCGCTCGCTCTGAGCGTCTAATAATGCAGCGGATGGGTTTACATTGGCCGTTGGTTGAAAGCCTTGTGCGTCTCACACACACGCTAAAGTGCGCGTTGTGCGTCGCTATCAGACGCCGAGGGTCGCGACAAAGCGGCGATATTTGACGAGTTGGGAAATGCAACGTCCCTCTGGCTCTTGAGAGAATGGTGCTTCTTATTTAGTTTTAACGGGAACTATTACAAAAAATGTCTCCGAGCCTACCACAGTGAGCCAGAAGAGACACACACTTCTAATTACAATTATTGGTCAGTTTAAAACCATTTCAAGAGGATCTCAGCTGATTTTTCAGTCTTCCTGTTCCTCGTCGGACCACAGACACTGTAACACATTTATACTCCAAACAACAGACACAAACACACGAAATACACTCGTCTCTCTCTACTTGTTAATAATGTCTATGTGTGTTTGCGCAACAATATTCGTGACCATGTCTGAGCGTGCAGGTGTTTGTGTTGAACAATTTTGTAACATTTGTACAAAGCCTTGTTAAGTTAACCTTTTGTAAATATAAATATTATGTTATCATATTTGTTTTTACTTTTTTTTTTTAGTTCCTTTTTTTATGGTTTACAAAAGTGCGTACAAGTGCACAGTCATTTCTTTCAAGATGTTACTTGAAATGTTTCCCTTAATATATTCATTTTTTTTGTTTTATATTCAATATATATATTATATATATTTTGTATTAAAGTAAAAAAAAAAACTTTTATTGTGATTTCACCTCTTGGGTGTACCTGTTCACAGGAGACAAGATAAACTGTTCCTTATTTCCTCATAGATGGCCTTTCTCTCTGATTCTCAGCACTGTGCAGAAAACCTTTATCTCACGAGATAATAGTCTTATAAATACGTTTCTCTGGTGACTATACTTCCAACATCCACATGTACACAAACTATCCAGCAACTACATGTAGCAAGAGAAGAAATCTGGTAATTATTACATTATATTGGGCTGTTTGCAGGCAGCGCAGTGCCACACTGTGACGGCTGACCTCATTTGTTTTGTTATTCATTACTGAGCATTGCCTCCTCAGATCTCGTATTTACTGAGCTCAACACAAAGTGTGTTCCTTCTTGTAAAAAGAGAAGCCTCACCGTGTTTAAGAGACTGTTAAAATATTGCATGTAGCGCACACAAGCGGCTACATTTTCACCTCAGTCGGTGGTGATCTTTTGTGTTTTCATCACTTGCCCTCCGAGGGTTCATCTGTCTGCACGTTTATTACCTTGGGGTTACACGAGGAGGAGTTTTCCATAAACTCTAATAAATCCTCCCTGACTGGGGGAAATGGTACATTCGAGGAAACGAATACAGAATGAATCTATTGTTCTCATCACAAAACAACACAAACAGGAGGTGAAACTTCCAAAGTCACGAGACTTGTTTTCATCTGACCAAATAACCCGGTGAAAAATAATAATAATAATGATAATAATAATAATAATAAATGATAAGTTATAGTCTTGTCTTTACCTCAAGATTTTTTCTACAAGTGCCTGATTTGTGGAATGTGTTTTTTTTGTTCTGCAGTGCCATGGTCGGTTTCTTATCTTTCCGTTTCCTTTTGTTGTTTCTGGGTCTCCGCCCTCCTCTCCTGTGGTTGATGGTATAACTGAGGCACTGACCCAAAGATGTGTACATTTAATACATGCGGTCTAACTGAGAGGCTGTTTTAAAAAAAAAAAATTTAAAAAGCACACTTCAAGCCAAGGACATGTCTATGCACTCTCTCTGCCTTTTTAACACAGGCATTAACAGCTATGCTGCTAAAGAGGCATAGCACTCTCTCAGCTGCTTTTCATCCACAGTGTGTGAATATGGTACACAGAACAAGCCCTACCCTAAACCGCCATTAGGTCATGTCAGACAGCATCCAATTTCTTTCAGATGAACAAACAGCCCATGACTTCATCAAAAAGGAGAAAAAGTTGGTGCGTGTTGTCTGAAATGTGATTTTTACCTAATGTCTCATTGTTGTATTTTAAAAAAAAATCTTTTTTGTACATACTATCTTAATATGTAACATATTGTATTGTGTACATTTGGAATTGCTTCTTTTTTTTTTGAGTATAACTAATATGAAAAATGACTGGACTTAAAAAAAAAAAAGAGAAAAAAAAAAGGTTGTCCGCCTGAAACCATTTCCCTCATGGCTGTGTGCTTTAAAGCAAGGTTATATGATGTAAATAAACAGAACTATGTTTAAAAAATATAATTATGTTCACACGTGTGTTTGTTTTTGGAGATGGTTGGATTTTGCAACACTTGTACAGGCTCATGTTTAGCAGCAGCAGCAGATTTAAAATAAAACTTAAATAGGAGCTGAGTGACGCCCTCTAGAGGCTGCAGATGAATCAGCTCCAGGCCAAATGGCACAAATTGCCTCAGGAAGGAAACTTCATCTAAACTACTGAGGCTTTGTACTTTTACTTCTATTAATAGTTTAATATTTATGCAATCTGTAAAAATTAGCTGGGATGTAATGGAAATCTACTGAAACTTATGATTAGTCTATGAATATAGAGCTTCAATAAACTCAATTTTCAGCAGATTCTTTGGTTTTTAACATAACCAGCACTCCTCTTGTGAACACAAGGTTTCAGCAGAGTTAAATAAACCCATTTAGAGTTTATTTTTGCAGAATATCCTCACTAGATTAAACGGAGAGTGGGCTAACCTTCATAAAGAGCATCTCCATCATATCCCATCCCCCCTTCTGCTACAGTCTGTGGATTCTTCCTATTCACAGCCCACTGGTGTCTGTCTGTCTGATTTCAGGATCCTCACAAGAAAAGCTTTGTGATTATTATTTGTATTGCTGACAAAAGCCACCTACAGTAGTTTCACACTGCAGCTTTTATAAACCGCTTCCTGTGTTTTTAGTCAGAGCAGGCTTTACAACACATGACAGCAGAATTTCAAAATTTTATTTGAACTTATAACACACAACTGTTAAAATATTCACTCTGGAATTTACTTCTGCAAAAAAAACAAAAAAACAATCATTTCAAGCTGATCCAATTAGCTGTAATTTGTAGTTAATGTTTTTTTGTGTGGGGGGGAAATGCAACATATTTTTTAATTCAAAAATGGCTATATGTCAATGGATACCTACAGAGTTGACCCGGGAAACAAACAAAATATTCTCGTGTTGTCAAATACATTCTCTTTATAAAAAAGAATCTTATTTTTGAAATATTTACATTTCTTCTTGGGAAAAAAAATTTAACAGGACACCCTTACAGTCCGAATAGAAAAGAAACGTATTGCATTGCAATGCAAGGACTCGTCGTCCAAAAGACAAACTGATTACAGAAAACTGATGACAATTAAAAAAAAAAGAAAAGAAAAATCAGCAGTCCCATGTTTTACCTTTTTGAAAGGGGGTTTCCCCCCACTTTAAGTGTGTCCTTTAATTGGTAGCGACTTGGCCCCTGTCATTGCTCGGCTGGTTCTGCAGGAGGAGCTCCGTGTTTTGGGCCCTCAGTCTCTCCAGTTCCCTCTCCAGCTCTCGGAGCCGGACCAGGGAGCTCTCCACGGTCGGACCCCCGGGCTCCACGGCGCGCCTCAGCCGGTTGTTTTCCTCCTCCAGCCGGGACATGCACTTCTCCAGCTCCAGGTACTCCTGCACCAGCTCCTGCTTGGTCATATTCTGCAGGCTCTCGACGTGGTACATCTCGTAGGTCTCGGAAAAGTCTCTCTGGAGAACCTCCCCACCTGCGTTCCCGGGCCTCCCAATGCCGTCGCTGCCTCCCCCGCCGCTGCCGTCATCCTCCTCCTCTTCCTCGTTGTCAAAGAAGTCCTCCTCGCTGCCCGTGTCCTCCATGCGGCTGCCGACCCCCGAGGGCCGCCTGACCCCGGTCTCGGTGTTGAGGTCGGGCTCCTCTCGGTCGTGCTCGTCCATCAGGAACTGGGTGGTGTTATATGGGGCCACTGGGAGCCCTTTGGCGAACATCTCCTCTCTCAGCCGGGAAGCCCTGGCCGTCTCCTTCTCTTCCAGGACTTTCCTTTCATCCCAGGAAAGTTGGCAGTAAGGCTTCCAGTTGCGCTTCTTCCTGGAGGTCCTGCGCCGGTGTCTCTTCTTGCCCAGACGCGTATCCAAGCCAGTGTCGGAGTCGACGTGACTATCTTCTTGCCCCTGGTTGAAAGTCTCCTGTAGCGGTCCGTCTTTGCCGTTTTTCCCCCGTGCGATGTGATCACTGTCACCCGCTGCATGATCATTGGCTTTCTGGTGAGGCTGAGCTGCAATCGGGCACTTTGGGCGCTCGTTTCCGGCTGCGAAGGCAGGGCACACCTCCCTCTGTCTGCCTTTCATTTGCCATAACTTGTCTGTGTTGATATCCCCACAGTTCTCCGCCCGCTGCCGCTGCTTCTGGTCTCTCTGTCGCCCCCTGTTGCCGTTCTCCGGTCCGCCACTGCTTCTGGCCGGGAGATGCTCCAACGCGTCTCCGCTGCTCCCACCTGATGGGCTGCCTGAAGTTTTCAGGTGATGGGTCCGCTCTGGTTCTGTCATCCTGATGTTCCGCTCCGGTGTCTCCACTTTAGCGCATTTTAGATCGTGTTAATGTCCTCAAAACTGAGCTTCAAAGTTCGTTAAAAAGACGTTAAACTCAATTTAAACAAAAATATACGTATTCCAGGACGAGCCGAAATCACCAATAAAGTTATAACGTTTGAAAACAAACTCTCGCAAATTAAAAGTAAACTTCTGAACAGTAAACACTTGTTACTCCTCCAAGGGTTTGTCAGAGCAACTGTCGCTAACTACCATTAACTGTTTCGATGCTGTGAGAGTTGTCGTTCACCCGGAGACGACGTTTCACCGTCACAACAGTGTCCAGTGTGCTACTCAAGAAGAGGCAGCTCGCGTTTATATAGCAGCTCCGCCTCTAGTCGCGCGCATGCAGCCGTTTGTAACGCCCGTTGGATTGTGGGACATGTGGTTTTAGTTTCAGTGAAACACTGTCGGAGACCTCCCCACTTAACTACATAGTCCACAAATCCACCATAACTGACGAGCATTTTAACCAATCAAATGGTAGAATCGTGAGCCCGATACAGCCCACCCCTCTCTTTGTTGATTGGACAAGAGGGTAACTTTGCTGTTGCTAAGCTTAAAGTATTTTCTGATTGGACAGTCTGATGGTCAATCAAAAGTACGTAATCCACACCAAGAAAGCAGTCCGGGGCATTTTTATGGGCGCTACTATCTGCAAATATAGGGGCCACGAATGAAAGTTACGAAATACAAGTTAATTTAAATACTTTCAAAATACATTATATTACAACTGGAACATATTAGCATATGTTATACGTAAAACCATAGGGATTATTTTTATTTGCTGACCACAGAGTCTAACGCCGAATTAGTAATACAACGAACACCCTCCCTGTATTTGAAGCAAAATGAAGAAAACCTCTTACGGAAACTAGTCCGTTTTAAATGTTCACACAGCAAAATAAGTAAATACAGCTTATTTTAAAAATGCAATTATTTTTCATGTTTAGTGGCATAAAAACGCGTCGTTTTGGTGCCAAATGGATCATTAAATGTTTCAGTATGAATATCCTGTGTGTTGTGCGGAGTGATACGTTGTGGAGCAGGGGCTCGGGGGGAACTCTGGAATCAGCGTAAACAAACGACATTTATTGTCAAGCTGCCGCTACGAGCACAGCTCCGAGCCCCTCGTTGTTAAAGGGTGGGTCAGGCGATCTCACACTTGCTCAATAATCCTGTTTCCAGTGGACGGAGTGGTGTAGATCAGTTTTGAGTATTTCTGCGCAACCCATGTTGTGATATGCAGTGTTAGATTTACACTGTTGTGTCGTGTTAACAGCTAAGGATAAGCTAGCTAGCTAGCGTTAGCTACATGTTAACGTTGGTTAGCGAATGAGAACTGCGTTGTGTCGCTCCCAAACTAAACACTGCATTAATTCATAAAGTGTGAAGCCATACGCACTAATGTAACAACCAAAATAAACGTATCGGTTAGTTGGAACACGACGATATTACAAAGCAAGTCGTTCTTTAGCCAGTACCAGTACAACGTTAGCTAAAACGCCATACTGTAGCCTACATAAAGCCAAACTAGCTAATGCTAAATAATAAACCTTTAGCGGTCGACTAGTTTAAAACAAAACGTTTCCTTGTTATCCATTTTGTCGATAGAGCTACAGCTAACACGCAGCAAAGTAAATAAATAACAATACCACTAGCTACAGAAATTGCTAACGTTAGCCATTGCTAACTAGGCCAATGTGTTTACACTGGGTCAGCGTAATTGCTGGAACGTAATGTTTGCCGTGAGGGTTCCCCACTACAGAATTAAGATTGATTTCAACATTTGCATTTTGACACTCTGTCGGAACGATATAGGCCACAGCCTGTAAAAATATATAAAGAGAATGGGGAAAAAAACTCTTGTTCGTATTAAACCGTGAACTGGAACCCTCGATGGACTTTCAGGAAGTAGACTGTCCCATGATCCACAAGGCAGCACTGAAGCTTTCCTTTAGTTTACTGATGCAAGCTCTAGTTTGGTTTTACACGCAAAACTAACAATCTACTCATACATTCACCACACATTTTCTTTATTGTCAGGTTGTTTAAAATAAACTGCTCTAATTAATTATTGTTTGATAAAGATACATATGGCAACCTTGCTATGGAATATAAATATCTTAATATTGGTTTTGTATTGTTCTGTGCCATTGCACATTCTTTTCATACACACATTGAATCTCCCACTGTCCACTGTAAAATTGTTAGTCAATACACTGACTTCCCCTAACTGCATGTGTCCCTATACCATAGGCTCCACACATGTAGTTTCTTCAGTTTCCATAAAACAATGTACTTGTATTATTGGAAGAAAGAGGTTATTCAGCCTGTGACCTCTTGTGGTGGGTCTCCCCTAACACTGAATCCAATGGCTACAAACAACACAGGCCTACTGTTTCTACTAATAGAATCAGGCAGAGTTTCATCTCTGGCAAATAAGCAAGCTGAGCTGGGAATCCTTTGAGGAAGACGTGATGCGTTCCAGTTAATATGAAACCTAACGACCATGGGGAGATTGAGAAATCATACCAAGAGGTTCCCATATTCTCAAATCAAGGAGCGGTGTGCAGCTATACAGTACAGAGCCAGAACTGCTCCTGCATAGATCACAGCTTGTGAGGATTAGCAGACATGACTTAATCTCTCACCCTGTCTAACATTGTTGTTGCTGCAATTGAGAGGAGATGAAAGATAGAAATTGTTTTAGGCCTACACATGGCCTCGAAATGTAAATTTAAGCAATGGCTGATATCCATCACAGGAGGGCTGTGTTTTTTTAGATTTTCATGGAGACAGCAGGTCCAGATTGGTGGTGGTTGTTATTTATTTATTTATTTATTTATTTTTTGCAAGAGTGTGTGAGTGAGGCAAACTACATAGGCCTACATCAGCTGCATTAAATGACTGAGTGAAAGAAACATGTCACTTTAAGTGCCTCCCATCCTCCCCACCAAACCTGCTTGTTTATGTATGTGTGTGTGAGCTCGTAGATGGCTGCGGATCAGGGAAAATCACATTTTATGCTCTTCCTGACAGGACCAGTTTCAGACTGCCCGGCTGAGCTCTGTCCCACTCTGCTCTCTGTTATAACTCCATTACAAAGACTTAATTAAGTTTCCAGCCACTGTTCTGGTACTGTGAGCACGTCTCCATCTCCATCCACTCACAAAAAGGACTCAAGTCTTAAGTTTTCTTTTTTTTAATACAGTAGCACATCACCATTTAGATCCATATAGATACATCTGGCTGTAGAAGAAATGGACTTAAAACAGAACTGATTGTTGTTGTTGATGTGTTTGCAGTTTCTTGTCATGGCCAGCAGGGGGCACTGCACTCTAACTGATTGGTGTGAAGAATTGAATAGGGAATATTTATATGCTTTAAGTGCCTAATTACTCTGACTCATCCTCCTTTTTTATGATATTCTAATTTGTCTTTTTCCCCCTCAAATTACCCAGAACTTTGAAACAGTCAGCGGCTTGAGGATATGTGTTGTTCCCATGAACCTCACCTGGAAAATATGAAAGTTGGACCAGAGATGCTGTGGTACACAACAACTATGACCTTCAGGCAATGGTCATCAGTAAGACAACCATCCATAAGCAGGTAAGTACACATTTATCATATTTTAAGTTGTCTTTTCCCTTAAAGGGAATTCATTTAAAGCCCAAATGGTGGGAATGTTTCAAGTTGAATATTAGGTAAACACCTCTCTGCACATTAAAGGTTAGTACACAAAGTTTATATGTGTTTTTACAATGGGGTAATGATTAAACAGCCATTATGTTCTTTTGTTGTACTAATTGTACTTGAACCCCCATGCAGTGGTGGAAGAAGTACTCAGATCTTGTACTTATAAGTAGCAATACCACAGTGTAGAAATACTTTGTTAAAGTAATGCATTCAAAATTTTACTTTAGTAAAAGTACCTAAAGTAAAAGTGCTTATTATGCAGAATGGCCCATCTTGGAATAATGTATATTATATTATTTCAATTATTGCGTGTGCATTAATGTGTGCATCACTGTAATGTTGCAGCTGGTAAATGTGCATCTAATTTGATATAGCCTACTGCAGGGAAGCTTATGAATTTACCCCCCGAGGATCAACACCTCTTATCTTCTCTAAACCTATAATAATACATAATGATGTGTTTATTTATTATGTTTTGTGTTATTAATCTGAATCTGCAAAGTTATCACAAAAATAGTTGAGTAAAAAGTACAATATTTCCCTCTGAAATGTAGTGGAGTGACAGTATAAGTCGCAGAAAATGGAAATATTCGAATAAAGTCGCTACAAGTACCTCAAAAACTGCACTTGGGTTGAGTACTTGAGTAAATGCACGTGTGTGCAGGGACTTGACCATCCGTGGTTCTTGTAACAGTTGGTCGGTGTTTGTTGGGGCAGGACGGAGTAGGAGGAGGTGGTGGGAGTGCGTAAAGTGTGCGCCTTGTTTGGAGTCATATTACGCACACATGCATGGAGAGCAGCGCCGGGGAGGGACTTTACACATGTGGAAAACGAATAACTGTTGCGCTTGGAAATCTCTCTCTCTCTCTCTTTGCTGCCCGAGAGGAGGGGGGGGGGGCGCTTTCTGGGACAACACAAATCTGCGCTTGCGGGAAGACACCTGCAACATCCTATAGACTTTAATACTATTTCCCAGAGTTGACGGGCAAGTCGCGAGTATTAAAGTTGTTTTCGCTGGAGTTGTAATAATGTTGGGCAGCGGTAAGTCAGCGGCCACCAGTCCCAGAGAGCAGGGGAGGAAAGGGGCCGAGAAGACGATGGACCCCATCAGGAGGCTCGGTAGGAAACATCCAAACTTTTAAGCTCCTTCCTGTTGCCATAAAGTTAAATATCTGCTGATAAAAAAAACCCAGAATTTTTCTATAAGGACTTAAATATGTGGATGTCTTTAGAGTTCAGTGGTTTTTCGTAGCCTAGCGGAGTGTACAGTTTTAGTATCCATAACATTTCAGCAGGGAGTCAGAGTGATATCTGCTGTATTTTAGTTTTTCTTTTATCATGGTGTTTTATACATTTTATGTTATTGCTATAATATATTTTTTAAGTAGGTAACAAGTGTTAGATGCTTTTAAAATAGAATCTATCTAAACAAAATGTTTGGGTGCATGTACACGTATTAGTACAATTTTTTCTTTTCAAATGACCCATTTGATGCGAGAAGCAGCTTTTCCCCAGGTATTTTCACTTTATCTAATCTGGACCCCATTCAAAAAAGTTTGGACACCCCTGAAGTAGATGCTAGAATTACTTACTTTCCTTCTTGTGAGGATTATTTGACTTATTTGAAACATTTGTTTGCTCATTCAGGACTATATTTACTGTCTGGTCATGTGCTTGTGACCTAGTTGCCTGGTTGTACCCGCAATAGTGACTTTGGTTATAGAAAACAGTATAAGACAGATGTCTAATAGCTTTAAATGTAAAATGACATAGTTTGCTGGTAATCAGCAGATACTGACACATCATCCAGAGCTGAACAGTGTGTGTGGTTGTGTGAGTGTATGTGGTTGTTTGAGTGTGTGTGGGTGTAGTTGAAGTGATCATGTGTTTATGAAGAGCTGGAGTAACTCACTAGCCCACTGGTGTGATTCAGGCTCCTCACCATTCCCATCCCAGCCTCCTCTGATAGGCTGCAGCCCGTTCACACACGGTCACACCTCGCCCCAAAATAGACACCTGCCGAGCGGCAACAGAGCACCTGTCAGAATCTCTGCAAAGACACTTGATGTCTGGAAATCTGGACCACTGTTTTCACCTATTTGTACTATACAAATATAAGCTGTGCTTGCAGCCAATAATAGTGTAAAATTCCCATATGTTTTCATGGTCTTTGGCAGGTTTACAATATAAAATGAATAGCATGACATCAACAATCGAAACATTGTTCTATATAAATATACTGAGAACTGTATCTGGGACATGCAATACAATGAATGCCTCATCATTTCAAAATAAAATACAGTAGTTTTCCCCCACAATGTTTCTTAAAAATCACTTTTTAAAATAAAAAATAACTTTACGATAGCTGATTGCCTATTTCTATTCTTGCAACATATCACCAGTGTTTAATTTGGCATTCAGATAAATAAAATCCTGCTCCAAACTTTTCATTCTTCAATGAACTTTTAAAGATCTCCCCTAGACACATTTTAAAATATGTTTTTAAAAAAAGCGGGTGGAAGCACATCTACTCTTCTCCCTCATTAAGAAATTCTGGATCTGGCCTCAAGCCCCGCCCACCACTGCTGCTATAGTCACGCTATGGAATGCCCCAGCCACAAGTTGACTTGATTGGTCCCTTAGACATATGATGTCATAAAACCTGGCCGTCTGAATCCAGATTTTTTTTCAAGGCAGAAATGCTCAGCATGGGCTGCGTCCGAAATGCCATGGTTGGACACGTAACCGTGGTAACCCGTGCCAATCTCAGCTCTACTGTCGTCGTCAGATTATGTTTAAATTACTGGAAAAGGTAAACCATTAATCCAATGGTCGCAGGTGATTTTTAATCTGTAGAAATGTAAATTGAAGCGTTATTGAAGTTACAGAGCTGCCTTGGTCGCTGTCTGTTTGCCTGTTATGAACGTTGTCGTCACTACTGCATTGCATTGTGGGATATTTATGCTGGCATACTGCCCAGTGTTGCATACTGTTTTAGCATACTAAATAGCATGTTAGTATGGAATTTTGGATGCAACCATGATGTTGACTGTTGATTTTGCTCATAATGTCTTGTAGCAAATAAAAAACCACCATATAGACATAGATATGGTTAAAAACTTGATTTTCACCAGAGGGGGTCTTTAAAACATATTCTACTACAGATTTTTCTGGGTCTTATTTTTCCAAAAACAAATTTCTGACCGTGTTCTGGCTGTGCGTCTCCTCTCATATTGTCGTGTGGCAGGTGCACTGCACATGCACAAATTGTTGCACTCTAAAAAAAATCTCTTTATAGGAAATGCCACAATATGAATTTTAGAGCAAATAAAGTAAAAACAAACTAGAAGGGCACTCATAGAGCGCAGACCTCCACCAAGGCCATGCCCTATCTCACAATGTTAACAAAAGCAAAAAATAATTTGTGTGTCCGCCCCGTGATATCCTTCCCTTCCATCAAGTTTCATGAAAATCGGGCCGATAGTTTTTCTGTAATCCTGCTGACAAACAGACAAACCCAAAAACATAACGTCCTTTGTGGAGGTAATAAAGTAATCTATTACTATTACTATCTAAGACAGTAACAGAATTCAGAATACCACCAATTTACACTGTAACTTTGACAGAACACAGTTTCAGTTACCTGTACTCCGTTACTCCCCACCCTGATTAAAGAACTACAAACAGGAAGTAAACAACACTTACCATCTGCTGCTCTGCTGTGCTCACTGACATGTTGCTCACACTCACTTTGAATTCTTCCACCTGAATAGAAGAAGGTTCATAAATTCGTTTGTGTATTTAATGCAACTTCTAGTAATATCCTGGCACATTTTCAAACCTTCTGCATGAAGTGGCTGATGATGTCTGTCAGCTCAGCAGTCATTATTTCCCCGTCACTCGGACCTTCCTCATGCTGGCTGCAGGAAGTTGTGTTTGCATCCTTAATGTTGCTCTGCGGGGTTATTTCTTGTTTTTCACCAAAGTTTTCTGAAAACAAAGCACGACTGAAGTAATACGTACCGAACGTAGGCCGTCAAATTATGTCCTTGATATTGAGCTGATAAACGTCCACATTTACATCTCTTCTATTGAACTGGTACAGATACAGAGAAACAAATGATTTTTTTTCTTACCTCTCTTTACCTCATCAGTGTACGTGATGGAGAAAGTAAGCTAATATTTTATACAGGGTTCCCACACCTTCTTAAACATCAAATTCAAGGACTTTTCAAGGACTTTCCAGCCCCAGTTCCCTCAAATATAAAGATGGCATAGTTTGAGACATGGAATCAATTACTGCTACAGCACTGAGAATTTTTATAATGAGAATTAGCAGGCTGCTGCGTGAAACAATGACTGAAACTATTTACTATG
>JAOVVB010006288.1:0-17014 GCA_028570985.1 Heterobranchus longifilis | reverse complement strand
GACCATAAACTCAGTATGAAACTGTTTACTGAGGTAATAAATCAAGTGAGAAGTAGGCTCATTTTCTCATTGACTTGCATATAATCGGGCGTCTTTTTGGAGCCAGTGGAGTCGCCCCCTGCTGGTCATTGGAAAGAATGCCGGTTTAAGGCACTTCCACATTGGCTTCACTTTTCAGGCCCTGAAGCTCCGTCAGTCTTTTTATACAGTCTGTGTACCCAACACTGAAGAGAGAGGGGGGGGGGGGGGCGACAGTTAGCTGACAGTGTCACAGTCGGTGTGTGTTACTTTTAGTTTGATTTGGTTGATGCCACTCCCTCCTACATTTCCCCTGTATTCACATATCACAGACGGGAAATCTCCTTTCTTCACTGGTTTATGTACAAACAATAAACTTAATTAACCACAATAGTGAGAAGGTCGCATGATGCTACATAACTTGCCTTTCAGTAGGCTACATTAAGTCAGTTGTTTTTCTCTGTCATTGTCACACATTTGCTACTGTGTACTGACATTTCAGCGGAAATATGAGTCATTGTGGTCACGTCCCCTTGAGGAGTTTGAAAGAAAGAGCACACCAACACAGACAGACTTTACAGCCTTGGATCGGACACATGGCTCGCTATTAATCTTTGTGCATCGTCCAATCACTCTCGTCTTTGACTCCACTCACGGGACTCTCCTTTGCTCTCGTATTCTCCATCTCTTCTGCTCTCATACTGTAGTCCCATCTTCGCAGCATCTCCTTGTGACTTTCTTGTGCTTTCATTTGTCCAGTAGCACATTTGCGAGGGACTGGAGGTTTTCCCTCTTCTCATACAGGTACATCTGGGTTTCCCACAGCATGTCCACCAGCACCGCGTCACTCACCTCATCCAGCATCACCTCCTGAGACAGCTGGGGACTCAATCTGCACAAAACACAACAAACACAGTAAAATACTTCAGAAATAATGAAGCAATATCAGATTAATGCCATGTTCTTTTTGGTTATTTTATTTTCAGTTCCATATAAGTGGTTTATTTAACTGAGTGAAAACAGGACTTGATTTGACTGCTCAGGATTTAAAACTTGTTTGATGGTTTTTTTCCTGTTGACTCTGAAGCAGGGTTATTATAGTAAACTGAAACAAAAACAAAAATAAATCGTGAAAAATATTTGTAGTAAACTGAAGCTATATTGCCCGGTTGAAAAACTAATACAAATAATATGAAAATGAACGTAAATGAATTCCATTTTTTTTTTTGCCATAATATACTACTACTACTATAAAAAAGGTGACAGCATGAATTTCCGTCAACTCTCGTGACAGAAAATCGAACAGACTTGACATTCCAGGAGATGGCTGAAACTAAACATTTCTGAAAAAACTGACACTAAACTAAAACGGACTAAAACTAAACTAAAATTAAATCGAAAAGTCAAAACTAAAATAAACTTGAAAAAACAATAGAAAATTCGAAGCTATTATAACCTTGTTCTGAAGCTGTCAAGTGGTGTAGTCATATCTCCATATCTACACAACTCAGCCTGATAGTAAATTATTATCAGAAATAACATACAAAGTATGTAAAAGTAAGTGAGGGTCTCAATAGCTAACTTTGTTCTTCATGTGTATGTTAGTGTCGTGTATTTGTTTGACTTACAGGTGCAGATTCCTATATGGGTTCTGAATTTCTGAGTTCAATAGTGTGCACAGTCAAACATGCTGACTGATAGCAGCCACAGCACCTAATTATTTACTCTTTGCCAGCCTTATCTATCTAATCTGTGTCATTAAACACTGCACAATGCAGCACCCGTCTCATTAAAGATAAGGAGATGTGTGAGAATATGAGAGACAGAGAGGAGACGGAGTGATGAAGATGTTTAGTCAGAAAAACAGAAGAGTGCAGCAGTAAATGGGAACCAAAGTGCAGCAGGTTGACAGTCAGCTGACCTGTGGTAGATGGTGTCGATCATTTCACACCAGGCTCCGGCTCTGTCCACTGCACAGCCATCCGAGTCTGTACACTGTCCAGGCAGAGAGACGTTTTTAGAATTAGAAACAACAAAAAAAAAACACGTTGCTGTGACCACAAACAGATTGTAGCTGTACTCACACAGTCCACCAGCATCTTGCCCAGCTCCTTGGCTCCTACGAAGCTCTTGGCCAGCTCCAGAGGGTTGGAGGGTCGGAAAACATCCACAGAGTTCACCACCACCTGAGGAGGTTTACCTGCAGATACACAGCAGCACAGGTATGATACAAACAAGAAGACTTTGCTCTGTTAGTTATACATAGTCTCAAACAGCCAGACATACCTCCACAGTGCTGTGTCAGCGCTGGAGTATGGTCTGGCTACAATGTGTTTTCACTCCGGGATTGGAGAAAAAAAAACGCTCTGGCTTGTTTGCATTTTTTTTTTTAAACCAATCACAATCATCCTGGGCGGTGCTAAGCCCTGGCTGCCTCTGCAAAATAGTGTCGGAAGGCAACTTGTTTGGGTGGAACATTTAAATTGGCATGGTATTAAATGGCTAATTCCCAGCAAAAGAAAAGGCCACATGAAACATTAAAAGACTTATGAACGGATCGGTACATTAGATGTAGCAAATCGGCTCCGACTGACGATGCCCGTGTCAGAAGACGGATCAACATCGGGCATGAGAGACCTTCGAGACGGAGTCTGGCCTTTTCCAAGGTTGTTCACAATTTGTTTTAGTCCTGCAACTGCAAACTCAGATTTGATACATATAATGCAAATGTAAGACTCATATAGTCCTATCAGTGATGATTAAACAAAGGTTCATTAAGAAATTCTGGATCTGGCCTCAAGCCCCGCCCACCACCGCTGCCACAGTTGCACCATAGTGACTTGATTGGATCCTTAGACATATGATGTCATAAAACCTGCCTGTCTGAATCCAGATTTTTGAGACTGTTGTTGGCACGCTGCAGTTTGAAGGCAGAAATTCTCAGCCATGGTGTTGACTGCTCGTTTCACTCATGATATGTCTTGTAACACATAAAATCAGCATGTTATCAAGGTTAAAAACTTGATTTTCACCAGAGAGGCTCTTTAAGTTCACAAGAAGCATAAAATGCATTATTTACTATGTTCAGACATAATGAAGTGGCTTACCTGTACCAAGGGAGACCACGATACCCAACTTCTTGATTTTGTTTCCATGGCCCTGAGAGGGAGGAGGGTAAAAAAGGAGAGACAGATAATTAAACCATCTAATAAAACATAAATGCTTTAAATATCCATATGGGTTAGTGATTGAATGTGAACTTAATGGAAGGTCAATGGAGAAGTAAAAATAGAATGCAGCTGGTTGCCTACCTCTGCTTTTAAAGCTTTATTGTACTGATGGATTTCTGACATGGCGTCTAACGTCGGGTTATTGGCCAGTAGCCCTCCATCCAGAAATCGACCCATTGGTCGGAAGTATGTGGGGGCAGCGCCGCTGGAGCGGGCAGCTCGCCACACAAGTTGTTCTGGTGTAAAGACAAAGATATAAAGAATTTAAAAAAGGCTTGAAACAATGAATCAGAGACTTTGATTGTGGGTGCAGGCTTTAAGACGATGATTTGAAGAGAAAGATTGTTAGAACATCCACATTCATCCATGCAGAAAAGAGATGAAACATGTTATTAGCTACCGTACTATTTGATTTTAAGGTCACAATTTGATTACATTGTTGTTGTAGCACTGATGGTTATGTCACGAGTCTTGATTTGTAAGGATCAACAGATCATTGGTTTTATGCCCCGACAACTGTCATTTACATTTCTCAAATTCTTGAAATTATCTTTCTTAAAAAAGATAAGCTACATGGGATCAAGTGTGATGTACAGTAACCGCCATATTTGTTTTGGAGTGTACCACGCTAAGGCTATAGGTCGCTAAGGTCAAATTTAAATATATTTTATAAATCTGCGATTTTGTTAATTGAAATTGAACGCTTATTGTCGGTTTAGAATTGAAATTGTGACACTTCTGGTATGGAATCACATTCAAAGGAAAAGTTTGATATTTTGGGAAAAACAATTATTCGCTTTCTTGCTGAGAGTTCGATGAGGAGATTGATATCATTCTCATGTCTGTGTGTAAGTATGAAGCTACCAGCAGCAGTTGGCTAACTTAGCTTAGCATAAAGACTGGAAACAGGGGGAAACTGCTAGCCTGGCGCTGTCCAAAGGTAACAAATCCACCTGCCAGCACATCCATCTGAAGCTCTCTAATTGAAACCAAAATGTCAAACTGTGCCTTTAAACATGGAAAAATGGGAATTTGTGGGGCGGTGCACAAAAACTGTGACTGATGAAATGTAATTCTTTGTGAACTTGTTCCTTGTGAATGCTTGTAGTCTCTCTCACTCACACACACACACACACACACACCTTCATCCGTCACCTTCCTACGCTTTCTGGGTGGCTCCTCTGTGTATCCTACTACCAACACATCCTCATCCTCCCATCCTGCAACAACAACAGGGCTGGCACTCAAACCACACAGCAGATCTGGACTTATTCAGGAACACGATGACATGCAGCTTCAGAAATAGCTTTTTGCATTCACCCAGTGCCTCACTTTTCAGGTTTCATTTCCCAGGGTCCCTACAGCTTAAGGCAACTTATATTTAAGACTAGGGCTGAACAATTAATTGTAATTTTATCGAAATCGCAATATGGCCTACTGCAATTTTCAAATCGCAGGTGGTGCAATATTTGTTAAAGGTGAAATATTATTTAAGACTTTTAATACCAATTAAGGCCTTAGTTTAAGATGAATGAATTCAATGCCTTTTCAGACTTTTTAAAGATCTGTGGGAACCCTGATTCCCTGAATGAACTGAGAATGTATTACTCTTTTACTCTTGAGATGACCCAATCCCAGAATTGAAAGCCACCAAGTGTAGAGTTTGCTTACGCTGACACCATCCAGTGGTAGCATCAACGCACTGCACTACCCCTCCAGTACAACACGAGTGAGCACTCGTGCAGAACTGGTTCCATTTCTACCTTGTGGGATGGTGAGGGGCTTGAACGTGGCGGTGGTGGTGTACGGGGGCTCTCTGTGGACGGAGGGAGGGTCATAGTTCCTGAAGATGTGCAGCTCGCCTGGATGTCTGTCTGCTAGAACGCTGGTCACCATCACCCTGTACAGAAACAAATGCATGAGAGGAAAGAGAAAAGACGGGGCTCCTGCACATCTGCCATTTCAAAATTCCAGACTTTTCCAGACTCAGATTTCCAGACTTCTCAGTAGATTGTGCTTTTGTCCTTGCATATGGTTTATAATTGCCACCTCCCTCATGTAGGAGATTTTGAAGGATTTTAAACAAAGTTTATATCTAACTTCTATCCTTCCAGTGAGACTTTATATTTGAGATTGTCAAACCAGCCCTCGGAAAACTTGCACGTCGTGTCTGTACAGTCCACTGTCAAACATCTCTGCTCAAAGAGGAATTTAACTAACTGCTGCTACCTATACTCATATTATTTTCCCTTAACATATTAAATAAATAATATTACATATTGTTACCCCATATTTTTTTCTAATTTATAAATAAGAACCAGGGCTGTCTCAATAACTGCAATTTTGCAATGGCAAAGAAAAAAGATTTTGGTAGTCTGGAACACAGATATTTTTCCATACTGATCCAGACCTGGAAATTACTGAAAGCAAATTCCATACTTCTCCATACTGCGTAGGAACCCTGAAAAGTGTGATTGTTAGAGAGGAGAGGTGACATGTAGGCAGATGCTGCAGCATTTATGCCCATAAAAAAAGAGGTTTGACTTGGACAAAATGACACACAAGTTGGTTCATTTTCAGAATCTGGCTGCTATTTAAAACATGGTGGTTTCAGAGTCATTTTATCCACCACACAGAGGCTTTTTTGAGCACCACAATCTAGCACTTCAGATTAGCTAAAATATTCAACTTTGTTCACTTTCTCAAACTGACCAATCACAGCAAACAGGCATTTAAAGGGACAGTTCACCCCAAAATCAAAAACAAATTTCTCCTCTTACCTGTAGTGTTATTTATCAGTCTAGATTGTTTTGGTGTGAGTTGCTGAGTGTTGGAGATATCAGCTGTAAAGATGTCTGCCTTTTCTCTAATATAATGGAACTAGACGGCACGCGCCAACCATATCACCGTGCAGCATGCATCTACTCACAATGAGAGGCTAATAATTCGATACTGATAGCTCACCTGAGCTAGCTAACGTTACAGCTCAGCCGAGGAGGACGCCATTAATGTTTACATCCCGGGGAGACAACAAATGTTTCTTTTTGTTGAAAAGGTTTGGGAGAGGACATATTCAACGTGAACAGTTACCTGGGGTATCGGACATCTGACATCTTGGTGTTCTCTCCAAACTCTTTCTTCAGGAAGTCCTCCAGCGGTGCTGATTCATAAGGTCGTGACCCCCTGAACACCTGCTCCTTCATCCTAAAGTACAGGCAGCGCAGGTACTCCATGGACTTACCTACGTATAGAAGAAACATCTTTATTGTTTTAGTGTTTATAAAAAGTACATGTGAAAATAAAAAGGGACACGCACACACAGACACACCATGGATTATAGCGAGGGCCAGGATGCCCCCGGTGCTGGTGCCAGCCACCCAGTCAAAGAGCTCTCTGGTGGGCCGACCGGCCTCTCTCTCCAGAGCGATCAACATCTGGATCAACACCAGGCCTTTAATACCTCCACCATCCAGACACAGCAGTCTGTCAATTCTGCAGAGGAGAGGATTAAAAAAAAGAATCATTTTTATAGTGTTTTGTTGTCTCTGGAGCAGTGTTGGGGGTAACACTTCACAAAGTAATTCAAGTAGTCTGTCATTCTGTTCTAACTTTAGAGTTACAGGTTATTATGGGCTGTAGATATTGTATTTGTCATTCTGTTATAACTTTACAGAGTTACAGATTATTATGGGCTGTAGATATTGTGTTTGTCATTCTGTTATAACTTTACAGAGTTACAGATTATGGGCTGTAGATATTGTATTTGCCATTCTGTTATAACTTTACAGAGTTACAGATTATTATGGGCTGTAGATATTGTATTTGCCATTCTGTTATAACTTTACAGAGTTACAGATTATTATGGGCTGTAGATGAGGCTATAATGACAGTAGAGTAAATACATGCAAAAGTAGACATACAGTTGGCTGTGCGGCCTCAAGTTATTTTTCTCACTAAGTAATGCTGTAACGTAACAGATTACTTTTTAATGGCAGTAATCTTGTAATGTAACAAGTTACTTTTAAAAGTAACGTTACCCTAGCCTGATATCAGACAGAATTGTCAACTCAGAGAACAGAGAATCAGTGAAATCAGTGGAGTGGGCGGATTCTGGTCTGGACCCAGGCAAAAGTTACCCAACACTGCTCCAGAGCTGCAATATTTTCACTAAACATGGAAATATTCAATCATTTCTTACTCACTTCCTTTTCTCCATTTTGAGGCCGTCCACTTCAGACGCACTTCTGCTCATTGCACTGACTGCAGCCCCCATATACATGATGTCCTCGAACCCTGTCGGCCAATCACAACAGCTGTTGATGTGGGAGCAACACTCTGCATCACATGCATGCATAAAGGACGGAGAAGGACAAGGACCACTGGGTTTTCTACAGGCCACATGGGAGTTTTACAGGGAGCGTCTATGTGTGGTTTCACTGTGGGGAAAAATAGTTTCATTTCATGACATTTTCACAAAACTTTTTTACTTGTTGGGTGCCATTAATATGGCTCAAGTCATAATTAATAAAATTAGCCACAGTAGGGCTGGGCGATAATTCAATGTGATAAATTATCGTCTTTCAATGGAATTGTATAGTGATGAAAATCATATATCGAGATATACAATTAAATTGATTATAACAAGCACATACTAACTCAAATTATTATTTCTCTTAGGTGAGGTTTTTAGATAAGCCCGTAGTGGAGGGATACTAAAGTTGTTTTGCCCAGGGGCCACTTGAGAGGAGGTCAGGGGCCAGATAATAAACAAATAATAATATTTATCAAATAAAATCAATTCAATTTAAATGGAATTAACGTGGCGCAAGGATTGACACTGATAAATCAGATATTTTACTGCATTTAATTAGAGCTGCAACCATGACTCGACTAATTGATTCGTCGATCGACAGAAAAATAAAGTAATTTTTCATGCAAAAATGTCTGAAAATGCTTTCCTCATACTAAACTGAATATCGTTGGGTTTTTCTCTGTTTTATATGATATTAAACTGAATATCTAACATTTAAAGAGTGGACTTTGAGGAACTGGATGGACATTTTTCACCATTTTCTGGCATTTCATAGACAAACGATTAATCGATTAATCTAGAAAATAATCTGCAGATTAATCAATAATGAAACTAATCGTTGCAGCCCTGCATTTAATAGCTGCAACTACATTTTTGTTGCAAATTATTTTGTTGCATTTGAAAGAGTTTATACAACATTAAAGCTGGAAGGTTTTCCATCATGAAATCATTTGAATGTTGGAATGATTCATAAACACACTGCTCCTACCAGGGGCAGAAAGAAAAGCATATTTACATCCTCCCCAGCACTTTAAAAAAAATATATATATATATAAACAAGCTCTATTTTGATAGTGGGTTTCTACCTCACCTGCACATGTGATTTATTTCTGTCTACTTTTATTTTTCCTCGAAAGTAAACTAAACTAAACTAAACTAAACTAAACTAAACTAAACTAAACTAAACTAAATTAAACTAAACTAAACTAAACTAAACTAAACTAAACTAAACTGTATAATTTTCTGTAAATCAAAAAATGTAGAAAAAACGGCGGGAGACATTTAAATGGAAGGAAGGCTGAAAACAGTGAAGGCAGGGCAGAAGGAGGGGTGGTGGTGTTACCTATGCCTGCAGGCTTGGCCTTGCTGGAGAACGGGGGAGGACTGCCAGGGGAGGGCGGGTGGCAGCGCTGGACCCCTACACTACACAGCATGTCCAGCAGTATCTTTCTATTAGGACCTTTTATGTACACACACACCCACACACACACACACACACACAAGCAAGCCAACATGTTAGACATGCACACACGCCACAAAAAGCAGAGAGAAAGCAGAGAGATAAAGATGGAGAGATAGATGGGAGACAGAGAGAGAGAAAGCAAGAACATAAGCCAGCTGTTAGCAGTTATCATGCTTTTTCAAAAATCAACAAATGACAGCAAACTCCACCATTACCACCATTTCTGCTTCAGAGCATCAACTGGGTGGTTTCATACACAATCATCTATGTGCAAACAACAAATAATGCTCATGCAAAAAATCTTGTTTTTGAATAGAAACACACATTCAGGAGTAACAATGTTGTGACATTTCATAATATTTTCCACACAACTCTTTTTAAAGGGTGCATTATATAGTCCGTGATTTCCATCAGCTGCTAGAAACGACAATAATATCAGTTATCTCTGCACAGTCTCATGCCAAAATGCACTAAAAGTGAATCTGAGTCTATCGGCTATTTTTAGCAGATGTTCGCGTGTTTAAAAAACCTGCATATACACACTCATTTTGGGTGAAAAGGGGTAATACTGACATGTTTCTTTTCACCACACTACAGACAGGCTGCTTCTGAATTTCACGACACAAAGGATGAGTCTACATGCTACATGTCTTTAGTGTGTGGCCAGAAAACTAGAAACACATTTGCACCTTAAGGAAATCAAATTTGACACAATTAAAAGTAATAAATTCTACATTTTAATTATTTTTAATCATCTGAAACTGTCTAAGAGAGTCAAAGTCAGCAGGTAATTTCTGAAATAAAAGGGCGATGCAAATACAAAGATTTTTCACTTTGGTCACTGAAATATTTCTAAATGCCACTCAGTTGTAGCACTACTGCTGAGAAGCTGAACATTTGAGAAGTGGGTGAAAGGTTGAGATTACAACAATTGATTTTTATTTTATCTTGAATAACTCTGTATGCATTTCTTTCCTCTTTAGACTCTTTCTTCTTCTCCTTATCTTATCTTACACTTGCTTAGGGCTGCCCCCTCTTACTCGATTAGTCAAATAATCAGTCGTGCTGAATGACTTATTTCAAAGAAACTTATGAGCTTGAGCATATTTAAAGTGTTGATTTTGCACGATTCTTTGTGGAGAAACTTGATTAAATCAACTAATCAATTAGACGACAAACTCGTATGAGTGTTCGTCGGCTAAGAATTTCTTTAATGGAGGGCAGCCCTTCATTTGCTTATTGCCCCTTTAAAAAGACGGTGAATGCATTCTAACACTGTATTAGTTGCAGGAGCTGTAAAACAGGAGTTAATATATTAAAGTCGAGCTGAAATGAAAAATGCATGTTCAATCCTTTAGATCACATCACGGTGTGCACCTATTTAACATATGCCAACAAATTTACAAAAATTGCATTTCTTTGTATTTTTGTATAAAAAATGATCAAAATCCATTATTTCTTTCTTCCTGTAAAACAAAATATGATGCGTGCTTACGTAAGCTAGTACTAACTGATTTCAACCGATAATATCACGACATCCACCCGTCAATCAATCTGCAGCTGTTAGCCACACAGAGCTACTGGGTCCGCACCATTACGACGCTGGCATCTGCCTGTGGTGCGCCGAGTCTGCAGTACACATAGAAATTAAACTGGATTCCAAATTTAATTTCTATGGTAGTACACACCATTTAAAAAGCATCTCAGCCAGCACATACGCCAGATGCTTAATTCAAGCGGCGATAGCGGCGTGTGCGCCTAGCTCGACAACATGGCTGATATAAACACAACAGGGCTATTAGCTCAACATATCACAATTGTTCATTTTGTGACACAAGCAGCACATTTGGCAGATGTGTTGATAGATGTATTTGGATATTGGGTCATCACAAACTCGGCCCCTGGTGGCCGTGGCAGCCATTCTTAGTCAAACTTTCCTATTAGAACGGTCAATATCTGGTAGAACCCCAAAGAATTTGATACAAAACGTTTTTGGTGCAAATTTCCTTCAGCCCTAAAAGCTAAGATTAGACACCAAAACCACCTTTCTAGGTTGAATAGTAATTGTGATAAAGCCATTTTAAGATCCCGGCAGCCATCTTGGACGCCATCTTTAAAATGACCCCTTTTCATAATTTAGATTTTCCTCGATTTATAGTATGTTATTTATCATGCCCAGTGGTACCAATCCATTGAAAAACATTTAGTATCAAATTCTTTGAGGTTCAACCAAATATTGACCCTTCTAATAGGAAAGTTTGACTAAGAATGGCTGCCACGGCCACCAGGGGGCGAGTTTGTGATGACCCAATATCCACTTTTGGTCCAAATATATCTATCAACACATCTGCCAAATTTGGTGTTTGTATTACAAAATGAACAATAGGTCAGCTATTATTATAACTGAATGAGCGAAATATAAATAAAACTTAAAACAGAGTAGCCAGCAGGTGATTGCCGGTATATATTTTTTCAATCTGTGGCATCGTTATCTCGTCAACTGCTAAGGACACAATAAGCATCGCTCTGCTCTGTTTAAGGTTTAACAGATATACTTCTTCTCACCGGATTGTGCCCCGGCTGTTGCAAAAGGAGCAGACCCAGTGTAACGGGTCGCTAGCTAGCAACACCACGGTGCTGTTGGTGCCATGTGTGTTATGACACGCCCACTTTTCAACCATCAAATCAAATTGCTCCCAACGTTATGTCCCGCCCGCCTCGCCTGTTTTACTCGGAACTACGTCACAATACGGAAGCCAGGTACTCTCGAATTTCTGTTTCAGCTCGACTTTAAGACAAGATACTAAGGATTACTTAAAGTTTGTAATTTTGTAAATCACTCACTACATACCCAACCAGTTTCGTGCAGTAGCTTTAGTGTGTCGACAGTGGAACACATGCATTTAATGTTAACATGTTATAATAACATTCAAACTGGCCTGTTAGATCAAGCATATTAAGTTCCATAAACTCAGCATTTGCCTCCTTTCTTTCTTCCTTTCATTCATCCTCTACATGTATATACCTCCGTACCCCTCATCTCCTCACAGTTTAAAGCTCTCTCTTCCATACCTTCTCTCTCTCTCTCTCTCTCTCTCTCTCTCTCTCTCTCACCTTTGCTGGTGCGAGCAGCGATGAGTCCAGGTGTTTCTCCCAGGTCGTTGTGGATCTCCACATCAGCCCCGAACACAATCAGAGCTTTGATCAGCTCCATGTGGTCCATCTAATAAACAGAGAGTGATACAATTAAGGAAAAATACAACTGTGGATACTCTTTTTTTTTTTAATTTGTTGAAGGAATCTGAGGCACTCAGTACTTGCCCTGATGAAGGCTTTAATGGCTGAAACACGTAGGTGTGTTTTTAATGATGAAACAGCCATGAGGCAATAAGGGCTTTTTAAATCATCACTTTCCTGAGTGCTTCAGTCGACACACTATCTGCACACCCGAGCAGCACGCCACTTTTATATTGTTTCATAAATAACACAGTTGCAACAGGAGAACATTTTTTTTCCATTTTTTCCAGTTGAGAAAATCTGAGTTGTGCACCTTTAAATAAAAACAACAAACAAGAACATTTGCTATTCAAGAAATGTCAGCAGAAACTCAAGCGAGACAGAGAGAAAACATCTTGCAGTGTAAGCATGCTGGTTGTTACACAGAAGCAGATCTGTCCTGTTTATCCTCGTACTGTGTGTGATGCAACCTGCTATCATAACTGGCTGGGAGTTTTAAACTTCTGTCATAATTTAGTGTTTCTTCCCTCTTCCTCATACTGTGCTGCAACCATTTTTGCAAAATCATGCCTGACATTTCTCTTCCCTTTCATGAACATTTTGATTATCAGTAATGTGTTCAGACCAGACGCCAATAAAATAATCTACTCGCTTAATTCGCGTGAGTTTGGATTCTGGAATCTTCTGTTTTGACTCGCTTCATTTGTGCGAGTACTCGCGTGGCTCGCCGCAGAAGTTCAGATTTTTCAACTCACGCGAATGAAGCGAATTTGCATCATTCAAATAAAATAATCTACTCGCTTAATTTGTGTGAGTTTGGAAGCTGGAATCTTCTGTTTTGACTCGCTTGATTTGCGTGATTACTTGCGTGTCGCTCGTCGCAGAAGTTCAGGTTTTTGAACTCATTCACGTCACCTGACCGGAACTCGCGTATAATTGCGTCTTTACATTGACTTTATATGTAATTCACTCGCGCAAATTAATTTATTTGCATCCGGTGTGTACACGACATCAGAGATTACTGCTTTCATCTGGAACATAAGAGGCAGGCAGGGATCTTGCACACACACCTTCATAGCGAGGTGCAGCGCTGTGTTTCCATCCTGGCCTTTGAGGTTGGCGTTGGCTCCGTGGGTGAGCAGCACCATGGCCGCCTCAAAGCGCCCCTTCTTGGTCAGGATATGGAGGGCGCTCTCTCCGGTCTTACTGAGGTAGTTCACTGCACAGCCGTGTTCCAGCAGCAAACGACACATCTGGCAAACAGAGAGGAAGATTTATTTAAACATCTGCTTGACATTTCCTGTCAAATGTTCAGGATTGAAGATTCAATATGTTTATTGTCACTCCACTTATACAAGTACAATCCTGTGAGGCTCTTTTTAAAGACAAGCAGTAAATAGTAAATGTAAAATACATATTAAATATAATAAAAATAACAAATCTAAGAGGTAATGACAAAAATGCCGGCTGCAACATATGCATGTATATCCCTTAAAGACATGGCCGTGGTTTTGTGTTGAACAGTGGTGGGGACAGAATGGCTCATTTTTAAATGGTCTTCAACAGGAGATTTTAGATGATGTAATGAGGGATCAGTATGAGGTCAGAGTAGGTAATTACAGCGAGAAAAACAATTACATAATGGCGCATCAAAAGGGCGTAGCCTCGGTTACTACCGAGTCGACAAGACGAAAACGCACAACGTCGTTTTCACAGTTTCATCTGTTTTATACTTAATGCAGGAAATTCACACTTCATCTGCAGTTGTTGACGTTGTTGCTGTTTGTTTGTTCTCAGAGAGAAAGTGGAAAACTTGGACAAGAAGAAACGGTGTCGACAATTTGTCGCAGTTACTGATCGGTGCATGCAGGTTTTTGGGTCATTTTAAGAATCAGTAGGCTCGGGGGGGATTTTTTTGTTTTAGCTGATGTTACTTTTTTGGACAATGCACATTTATTTCTTCCTTATTTACATTGCATTGTACAGTATGTTCTTCTTCTTATTGTGCAAATAAAACTGTCAAAGTGTTCTCATTTGTCAGTTAACATTTCTTGGTGCAAGTTATGTTTTCACAAATTATGTACTATGTAAGTAGTGGGGACAAAATTGGCCATTTCAAAAAGTGGTGGGGACATCTTTTTTTTTCTTTTTTTCTTAATATTAGTGAACATTAGGGCAAAGGTAATAATTTACAATAAAAGCCTTTTATAATAAAAGGATTAAGCTCTCAAATGTTTTTAATTTTCCTGCCTCAGAGGCTGAGAAATAAAGGTTTTAGTGAGCGTTGACAGTTTTTCAGAAAACCCTCTGGTTCTAGGAAGTTGTTTTCAAACAATGCTTAGGTTTTAGAAGGGGACGCTTTAAATCCCAATGGGTTAAAGAAAAACAGAAAATATAAAAATACAACAAAATAAAATAAAATGTAAGAAGCACTGATGATATAAATATAATATATACATTTTAAAGGGCATAGTTAGATAATGCAAGCAGTGAATATTGCACAGGGGTTGATTTAAGACGGTGGGTATTGCACAGGTTGCATGGCACTTGTGTGTGTTTGTGTGTATTATTTATTTAGCAGCCTTATGGCCTGATGTTACATTGGTCTTTATGGATTCCCCATTTCTAATTCCTAACATAAGTGTCTTGGTTTGGTAGCAACACATTTACAGGCAGCTATCACTGACTGGGAGCTGAGCCATGGATTTGTGCTGCATTTAAGTTTTGTAATTATTGCCCACATTATTGCTGGTTGCTCACAGAGGTCAGCAAAGGTCATAAATCCATTGTTGTAACATCAAACTCAATGCTTTCATTTCTCTGGATGTGTACTACGAGTATGCAAACATGTACTGTAATTCAAACAGCTCAGTGTGGATTTCTAAGCACTAATCACATTTCTCACCTCAGCAGTTTTGGACCAGTGGAGAGGCGTCCCTCCATACAAAGAGTCCTCCGCCTGGAGCTGGCCTGCGTCCGCTTTGAGGATCTCCTCCACACAGCTGACAGTCAAACACAAAATACAAGAGGAAGGTTGTCAAAAGTATGATACTTTTTCAGTACCACATCTTTAAAACGATACAATATCCACATTCGATAGTACTTAAAGAAAAACATCCTATTATATCCTATCCATTTGTGTGCCATGGACTTTTTTTGACTATTTACTATATTAACATCATTCAGTATCTTTTAAACAAACTGTATAGATTTTTTTTGCACACTGACAATTTTAGCAACCCAACTGTTTTGCTATTTTTCTGCCTTTAGCACAAAGCCTTTCATTTCTTAAATGCACTGTCCTTACTCTGTGGAAAATTAATTTAGCAACTTCAGCAGTTCTATCCAACACAGATACTCAGAGGCCCAGTATTACTTGTATGAGTTTACTTAATTGTGTTGTGTCTGAGAGGAGTATGAGCATGCTCTCTAGTGTCATTGATGAAAATACAGACATATTCCCGCTCCATGCTGTTCAATAACAGTATCTGTGGACAACGCAGGTCAAGAAACATTCATTTCAACACCGACACGAAAGCCGGAGATATACTTGCTTTTAACTATCGTCAGCGTCGCAGTCTCGGAAAACACCACAGATTTCTTGTGCCTGGGAGTTAGTTAGTTTTATCGCAGCGTCTGCTGTGGCTGTGAAGACCAATCCGTCAGAGACAGACTGGACCACAGATGTTGCATGTGGAGGTCGTTGATGGTGTGGTGGTGTCCTGTTGTTAGCTGCTTCCTCTTTGTTCTTTTGTCTCTCGGTGTTGAGTCAGGGTGTCAGCAGCCCACTGCGGAGTGCCTGCTGCCATTTAAGACGATCCTGGGCGGCATCATCGGCAGGGTTGATGTTGAGGGACTTGAGGTCCTGCTCAAAAATGAACATGGCGCGACGTCTACGCAAACACGACGTTAAAAAGCAAGTATATCTCCGGCTTAAAACTATCCTGGACTGATTATAACAGAAACCCTTTTAAACATTCACCAGCAGCCAAGCTACTCCATGTTGCAAATCATCATCCTCATCTTTGACCCGACTCACCCCTTCTCGCTGTACTTCATGGCGCTGTGGATGGGGTAGCCAGCGCCACCGATGACATCACACTTGGCCCCACCCCCCAACAGAGCTTTGACGGACTCCACGCGTCCCAGACGGCAGGACACGTGGAGCGGCGTCTCCCCGTTGTTGTTCAGCTCGTTCACCCCGAAGCACAACCGCGAGCACATGACCTGAAGCAGGAAGAGATGGAAGGAGGGAAAACTGTGTTAGGATGCAGTTTAGATGACATCGCTTGAATTTTAAGATCACGTTTTGATCAGATGGAAATGTAACAGTGCAGATCTGCATGCACCAGCAGCGTCAACAGACGGCGTCTCGCTGCTTTCCATTCATTTCCAATGGAGAGCCGGCGAAGCAGCCGTGCATTGTGGGATCGTGGCGCCGATTTCGGAGGGGAGTCGCGGTGCGTTCGCCGGTCTGTATTTGCATAAAGTTGACTAGATTTCAACTTTATGCAAATGAGGTCCAGCTAGCGCGACGCAGGCGGCACACAAAATTTGGACCAAACTATCAAAGGAGGCGATGTAGGTCTAAAATAAACCAAGATTCAGCAGTGGCGTGAAATGTTTTCAGAAATAGATTTTGATGGATTGTTTCGACAGAATGACAGAAAGTTTAGGAGCGGCCGACTGCCATGTTGTTTTTGGTTCAACAGCAGGCAGAGAACAAGGCGGTCGGCCGCTCCTAAACTTTCTGTC
>JAOVVB010006274.1:0-17016 GCA_028570985.1 Heterobranchus longifilis | reverse complement strand
GATTATATCTCCAACTGTTGCATGTTTCACGGCAGCTTCAAAATCTCTGCCGTCTGTGTGAATGTCCGGTCTTACCCAAAAACGTGCATGTGTACACGCTCACATGTCCAGATTTACACCTGTGGAAGTGGGTGAAGGACAGACATACTTTGGTGGGACATTGTCTCTAATTTTAAACGGACTCTGTGTGGATGATTGACAGCAGAGCAGCAGACTTGGACCATAGTAGTTGTGCAGAGTTACAAATTTGGATTAAACCTAAAACCTGCATCTAATGGCATCAAACAAGAAAAAGATTGACATAGTGTTATTTCCAGTGTTGGGGAGTACTCCGATTACTTTTTTGTGGTAACACGTTAGTTTTGCAATTCAAGTAATCTGTTATTTAGTTACATTTTCAAAGAAGCAATCCGTTACTTTTAAAACTTTACTATGTTTCCCTCTTCCTTTAGTTGCCACAAAATCCCCAGAGCATTCACCTTCTTTCCGTTTCCTTCCTAACGGCTAACGTTAGCTACGCAGCTAACGTTAGCCGCTAGCTAGCTGAGCTACACAGAACCTTCCACTAGCACGCGCTAGTGGAAGGTTCTGTGTAGCTCAGCTAGCGAGATGGCAGAGAGGACGGCCTTCACGTCGTGAAAGTAAGTAACTAAGCAGTGACCGCGGTAACTCGCTGCATGTTGAGACATCATGTACTGTAAGCTAACGTTATACGAGTCCGTGTTTTGTTTTCATAGAGGCCTAATGTGGCCTAATATGCCTCTCTGTCCAGATCGTTAGCAGCTAACGGCTGCCGTCGTCAGGTAGCTAAAGTTTCTGTTTACTTTCATGTACTTCACTTTTTCATTGCAGTTGAATTGCAAAAAAATGACGTGTTGTAGGAACTGGTTAGTGTATATACATGAGACCCTCTGAATCATATATGTATTCTTCATCAAACAAAATCGAGCTGTAAAGAGGATATAGCGTCTGTCGTCCTGTTGTTAGCTTGCAAAGTTACAGATTATGGGCTGGGGATATTGTGTTTGTCTGTTATTATCTTGCAGATTTACATATTATGGGCTGTAGGCTATGATGACGGTAGAGTAAATACATGCAAAAATAGACGTACAGTAGGCTGCACATGCAAAACTAGTTACTTTTCTCTGTAAGTAACGCTTTTTAATGGCAGTAATCTTGTAAGGTAACAAGTTACTTCTAAAAAGTAATGTTACCCAACACTGATTACACAAGTTTTCTAACTTTTTACAATGGATAGTCTCATACAATTAGGACTTTTAACCTATTTTAGAGTGATTTCAAACTTTTGCCCCATGACAAATTGAACCATCCTAGATGTCCATTTCATAAACTGAAAAATTGGGAATTACGAAAGCATATTAAATAACAGCCCTTTTCTTTTTGTGTGCAATGGATTCCAAACATGCACTGAGTACTGTCACGCCGTCACAGAGAGTCAAGTGGTCCCTCTGCGGTGCCACCTCCGTGCATTCAGACACTCGTTCCTCTCCTTGTAAGGTCCCAAGTGCCCCTGCCAGTCTGCCGGTGGCCCCGGTGTGATCATGAGACAACACAGTAGCTTCCTGTGAGGCCACGAGGAGGCTCCGATATCAGGAGCTGAACCACACCCACTGTCCCATTGGCCTCAAGTGCCATTGTGATATCAGACACTTTTGAGCTGGATGGCGAGTGGAAAGTGACATTGTCATAATACTGACATCATCCCCAGTAAATGTTTGCCCCTCTGGTAATTGAATCCCTCAGTGCCACTGCTCCACTGGCCGAGAGACAGGAATAGCAGCACTGCCAACGTGCAGGACGGACGAAGACAGAAACAGAAAGAATGAGAGACGTGACAGGGTCAAAAGTCGCCCGTCCATCATCTAAAAATACAATGTAAAAGAGGTCAAAGACATCCATTAAAGCACGTAGTAAAAGTCTCACGAATGGAGGTTTTCAAATAAAGAGACAACCTCAAAATTATCCTGATGTAATGCATAAAAAAAAATAAAAATAAAAGGTGGCTTATTCATGAGGCCAGGGCCAGCCCTAGCATTTTTGGAGCCCTAGGCGAAATCCCCTCTATGGTAACCCTAGATTTGCAAAGACTCACGAAAACTCTCCCGAGAATTGTTTCCAATGACCTGTACCACGCTGCTGCTGCTGCTGCTGCTGATAGTTCAAGTGTTGTCCCGTTGCTTAATGGATCGGCAGCACTGTGGGTGCACCACACGGGGTCACGTCAGGTCACAAAAAAGACTTGGCAAAATGAAAAACTAGATTTTTCTTAAAACATGGAAAAATATTGGATCAGGGGCGCCCATAATTGTATAAAAATTTCATATCTCAATCTTTTTTTCTTAATTTTTCTTTCTTGGTGGCACGGCATCCCCTCCACATGGTGGCGCCCTAGGCGACCGCCTATACAGCCTATTCCAAGAGCCGGCCCTGCATGAGACAATGCAAAAGACACAAATTGGTGCAGAAAAATTTGCCACAATGAAGGAAAAAAAAAACCTACGCCCTTTATGATGAGTGCCATTCAAAAAGTACCTTCCCCCAAGAGGCCCAGGGAGCTACGATGCTAACTTATTTTATGTTACGTTTCTAAACTTACATAGCATCAGAAAAAAGAGATTTGTTAGTGCAATGTACATGAGTTTATGAGTTGTGAATCTGTGTGTAATGACATCTAAAGCAGGCAAATTTGATTTCAAATTGTTATCATGCCTCTGAGACGAATATTAATAACTTAACTAATTGTTTTCTGCCTATGTGGTTTATGTCTTGCTTAAAAAAGAAATATGTGGCAGGACATCTGTCAATTCTCTCCAGCCAGCCAAGTTTCTTTACTTTGTAGCACATCAAAAATATTTCAAGATAAAGGCATTAAAGTCAGAGACCAACTGAAATACTGTAAACAAACTAAAATCAAGTCATTGCAGGATCAAACCAGTCTTCTGTGTGTGTGTGTGTTTTCTGGTCCCCACCCCAACTCCCTATTTCTCTCTCCTCTCAGACGTGCAGTCATTCTCACACCCACAGTTTGTTGATTTACTGTTGATGTTGGCCTGCTTCTGTGGAGTCGGGACCGGGACTGACTGGCTGGTTCCAGCCTCTGTCGCCCTCCTTTATTCTCCTCAGCCTGCACCTCCTTCTGTACATTATGTCACTTATCTCCTGCTTCTTTACCATGCCCTGTTTTTACATCATGACACAGTTATTGTGCGCGGGGGAAGGCGTCTAATCATGCATGGTTGTATCCTCCACACCATGCAAATCAGCTGATAATGCTGGCTGTAGTAAACAGACACTGTGAGGACAAAGAGCTGACTGGCTTTATGACACAAGCAGTGAAATGGAGGGGAAAAAGAGTGTAAAACATTCTGGCTGGCTTACCAACTGCACAACTAAAAATATTTTACTGCATTGCCTTCATTTTATACCTTTGTAGACTGATTATGTTTTACCTAACAAAAACTGTTGCCAAAGAACCTAAATAATACCGAAAATGCAGATATTGAATTCTGGCTTTGAATATTCTTTAGGGAGTGCAAGGTGAAACTGTACCTGCAAATTATTTAAATTGATTTTAACTAGATTGTTTAAGAATATCAACTTGAATTATTTACAGTTTGTATTTTTTATGGTAAAATTATTCTGTTTTGCTAGGTGTCAATATCAATAAATCAATAGGATCAACTCATTAATACATTTACAACCTAATATATTTGAATATGCGATTCAAAAGTTGTTTAAAGTCGAGCTGAAACTGAAATTCGAGAGTAACTTCCATAATGTGATGTATTTCCATGTAAAACGTGTTAGGTAGGCGGGACATAACGTTGGGAGCTATTTGATTTGATTGTTGAAAAGTGGGTGTGTCATAACAAACATGGCGCCAGCAGCAGCATGGTGTTGCTAGCTAGTTATACAGTAGCTCTCTGCGGCTAACATTGTGGATGTGGATGTGGATGTCGTGATATTCTTGGTTGAAATCAGTTAGTACTAGCTAATGTAAGCACACGTAATTTTTTGGTTTTACAGGAAGAAAGAAATAATGGATTTTGAGCATTTTTGATACAAAGAAATGCAATTTTTGTACATTTTTGGCATATAGTATTGAATAGATGCACAAACTGCATTTTTCATTTCAGCTAGTCAAAAGCTGAGCTAGCAGCGACTGAGATATGCTAATGCTAATGCTAAGCTAGTTATCATTAGGTTTTTTTAGGAGGTTTTAGGAGGTTTTTCATGATTGGATTCAGCACTGCCTCATTTAGTTGTGTGGAATAACATAATTACCAAGATGTCATTCATTAAAATGGATATTTTTTATGTACATATAACAACTTGGGGAAAATCAATAAGAAAAAGTAAATGGGACGGCAGTAGTTCAGTCCGTGGGGACTCGGCTTGGGAATCGCAGGGTCACCGGTTCAAGTCCCCATACAGACCAAGTGTGGACTGGTAGCTGGAGAGGTGCCAGTTCGCCTCCTGGGCTGCCGAGGTGCCCTTGAGCAAGGCACCAAACTCCCAACTGTTTGGGGTGCCTGTCCATGCAGCGCTTTGACATCTCTGCATTATTTCAGGCCTGTGTGTAAAAAAAATGAATCTTCTTCTTCTTCTTCTAAATGTAGTTTCGGCTAAGGCTAGCTGGGATTATCTCACCACCAGCTAGCTAACGTTAGATTTTCTGCTTTATCTGCCTAGTTGGCTGTCTCTCTGTGGCAATAGGGTGCCTAAGTTTGTAGTTTTAATACTCAGAAATGACTTCACATTTTAGCACTTCCAGTTCTAGACGTCTGAAATAAGGTCTGTGGTTCACACAAGCTTCAGAGATTTTCACGTTTTGTTCTACGACATAAAATATGTCGGTAAATACCCTGCTCGTGAATTTCGAAGCTTTAACTTGTGTTTAAAAAGGCGTTTGCTAATAAAAGGCTAAATGAGAGCTTGTCACGGACATTAAACGGACAGCGACATTGCTGATTGCTGAGTAGTTTGTTTACAGCCTAACGTTAGCTTTTTACTTCTGCCGATTGCATTTACGCTTCTAAAATCATAAAACTGGTGTTCATATGGAGGGATTATCTTGCGAGACAAAACTTCTATTTTCACTATATAAATAAACACTATTTTCTGCAATGATCCAAAATGCAATGCAAAAATCCCATCGACTTTTTGAGGAGGGAACCTATGGTTGGAACTTCCGGGTCGGCCTACAAAAAGAGGTCGAGGTCATTTTTATTGTAACGGTCTCACCTGTTCAGCCTTCTGGTGAAAGACGGACGACATGGCGAGGATGGTGGAGCGCTCGTCAAGTGCAGCAGCAAAACTTTTCCAGTCCTGATCCAGCTGACTGGAGATCTGTTTTATCTGTGTGGAGGCATAGTGACCGGCCTCTGCCAGGCGGCTCGCCACCGACATGATTCTGTTGATATTTACATAGGCATTCTGGGAAAAAAAAAAAAACATTAGCAAAATGCTGTTGGTCTTACTGTCATCAGTGCAACATTTCAAATCTGTATGAATAATGCTGTTAGCTAGTTGTTTCTATAAAACTCCCTTTTTATATACATAATCTGTAAAATTAGATCAATTAGGAAGTGCATTTCCGCCAGTAAAAGAAAAAAAATTATGTCCTGTAAGTCATTATAATGACAAACTTTCTCAAAATAATGGCTTAATTATCTCAAAATAATGATTTATGATTATGATTATTATTTATTTATTTTAAAATACTTTAAAGAGAACATTTCAGAGCATTTCTCAATACGTTGAGATAGTAAGTCATTATTTGAAGGTTTCTCCTTATTTCAAGATAAGTCATTATTTTGAGATACTATCATTATTTTGAGAAAGTGTCTCATTGACTTTTTTCATCTCATTGGTGGAAATGAGCTTCTATAATTATGTGTTACCATTGCTTGTGTGTTTTCTCTGCTGTAATAATGTATTTCGTATTGTATCGTAGTTGCAATTTGACTAGATTTTAATGATTTCTTCTCTTTTTGAAGCAGCTGTACAAGTTAAGCTAAACTCAGGTGCCCAAAGCTAACGTAGCATAACTACGTTACTATAATCTGACTGTATTTAACACTTTAGGCAGATGAAAAGGTTAGCACAGAGCCTGGCTGTGTGCTGGTGATTGTTAGTGATCTACAGTGATGTAATGTGAGATTATAGCTCTGGTGATATTAGCTACCATGGAGTTCATGGCAAAGTGGTTGTGTTGAGTCTGCAGCTCCACAGCGTGCTGGTATCCTCGACCGATCTCTGTGTGACTCTGCAGGAACACTTCCTTGTTGTGGCTGATCCAGTCAAACATCTGCACACACACCGCACAGCAACATTAATAACATCGCAAACTGTGGCACACATTCATTTCTTTTATCACAGTGGAATTTAAATTTGCATCAGGAACAAACAGAAAGAGAGAGAACGACCTTTTGATCAATTTAAAGAGTCTTAATCCTTGTGCATCCCTTTAAAAAAACTCGATAAAAATGTCTGTCAAAAAAACTGCCATAAAATTATATATCATTATTAATTTTTCACTAAGTTAAACCAACTTTAGTCCTGATCATCACTATTAAATATTCATTCATTTTCAGAATTGTAACCCTTTAAATGCTGTTAAATGTTGTTTTTTTTATAGAATGAGGACATTTGTGTCCTTAAAGGTCTGAGTGTTTTTATTTTGGCTACACAGTTTATGAGAATCAGAATCAGAATCAGAATCGTTTTATTGCCAGGTATTATAGACTTATTATAGGAGCTGAGGTTGAACTTCCAAAATTTGGAAAAAACACTTTAATAAAGCCAAAAATGT
This sequence comes from Heterobranchus longifilis, assembly GCA_028570985.1. Classification (NCBI taxonomy): domain Eukaryota; kingdom Metazoa; phylum Chordata; class Actinopteri; order Siluriformes; family Clariidae; genus Heterobranchus; species Heterobranchus longifilis. Next base: position 10,181 of record JAOVVB010006274.1, on the reverse strand, counting down.
CCTGACTGTAAGTGACAGTTACAGCTTTTTGTGGTGGAAAGCTCTGGAAAAGCTTGTAAGTGGACCTTGAGTTTAGATTTCTTCGTCAAACTATTATTTCTAAGATCAAGAATAAACTTTCACACTGAAATAAAACACTGAGGAATTTTCTCAGTGTGTGCATTAGAAAATCATTTTTTTAATTGATCTGTCCGATGTCATTACCACACACAATTACTGACGGTTGGCGACTCCTAAAACTATATTTTTATTCTTTGATATAAGCATTTGAAGTTGATTGTATTGAAGTTCATAACATTGTGTCGAGCATTTTCAAGCCCTGACTAATCTTTGCGTGTCTACAATAAAGTCGGTGAGTAAAACGCTGCCATAACTGAGAGAAGCTGTGGCCAAAATGACAGAAACATGAGCCGGGCTGTAAACAAACAAAGGAATATTCCATTATTTTGTCTTGTTGGCTCCATGTAAGAGGCCCGGACAACCTTCACGCTTGCTTCTCCATCTCAATCAATGTTTGCAGACAGATGGGAGGCCGGTGTGTGGCGCCGTGTGGTTACCATGGTAACCACATCATCTACGCGCAGTCATTCCTCCAGCAGTGATTTCCACAGAAGGAACACCTCGTCAGGTCCGACTGTTTCCCTGGCTGCGGTGCGAGCGCTGAGTGTTTCCCACAGTGTAAACTCGTCCACACACCCCCGCAGTTCCTCAGCATGACAAACACTCATGTGGACAAAACTGTTTTTCTTTTTTCTCTCTGTTTGCGTTTCAGTAAATATTTACTGCCCCTGCATGTGGATTTCTGTGTGGAACGATACACCAAGTCAGCTGACGCCCGTCTGTGTGTGTGTGTGTGTGTGTGTGTGTGTGTAGGTGTGTGTGTGTGTGTTTGAGAGTACGAGCTGCACTGCCATCAACAACACTTAGGCTTTTACTACGTTTTCGTTTTAAAACCTGTATCTTTTGCTACGTTTATGCCTCACATACACATTACTCTGGCGTTTCAAAGCCCCTAAACCAGAGCCGTTTGGAAACGCTGCTCTGCCCATTTTAGTTTGGAAACTCCGGGGTTGTGTTTTAGTGTACGGGTGAATACCGAGACCTTTGGAAATGATGACCGGGACACCCGCGTCAGTCAGTCTTATCAGTTAGATAGGTCTACATACCTTTTGTGATTTCATCCTTCTTGTATCTACTCCTTTCCCGTTGCCATGGTTTCATCCACCGACAGATAATACTCTCAGCACCGCTGTGATATGTGGCTGTATTCGTTTTGCAACAACTCCCAAGTTCTTATAATACAATACAGACAATCTGCTTCCTGTTTACACCGGTACATACATGCTCAGTGTACGTGTGGTCATGCGAGACGCGGTCTTCAGGCGTGTTAATGTAGACTACTAGATTATTTATGATACGGTGCTGAAACGTTTGTATGGATGGAGATCATTTTTGTTTTAAAACGCCGGTTTAAAATAAAAACATAGTAATGTAGACGTGGTCTTCGGGATCTACCAAACACATGCAGCTCTGTTAGCAAGAGGCGGCACTACAGGTGGACATGGGTCAGACATACTGGATCCATGTACATGACGTTGTATGAGGGCGTATAGGTATAGATCATTTCATATCTCCATAATGCATATCATGATATAGCAAGTTTTCTGGTAATACAATCAATAAATATATGAAATAACCACATGGTAAAGCCTGTTTTTTGTATAATCCTGTGTGAATTAAACAGTGAATTAAAGTACTTTTCATTTAATTAAGAACTTTTGTGAAAATGAACATAACATTTTCAAGTGAAATTATAGAGAAAAAATAAATACATCTTTCCAGCTATATACTGACTGTTTACATGCATGCACACACAAATACACACATAATTTGAGTTAGTATGTTCTTGTTATTATCAATTTAGATGACGTAATTGTGTATCACGATATCTCCATACATGATTTCATCACGATTCCATTAAAAGACGGTAAATATATTGAATTCCCGCCCAGTCCTACCATCCACTCATCTTTAAAACTGTAAGCTTTGTCAGCAGGATATATTGGTATTTATTAGGTGTGCAGATGTCAACAACCTCAGTTTGCAGTAATCACTGATGTAAGTAGGTATTTTTGCAGTATTTCCTTTAGCTATGGAGTGGTGTTTGCAAAATAAAAGTATTCCAAATACCTGTATTACCTTAAATAATAATAAACTTAATTTATATAGCACCTTTCATAGAGGAGGTGTAGCTCAAAATACTTCACAATAAAGTGAAGAATAAAGAGAATAAATAAAAACAAGCAAATTAAAACAAGCTACTCTGTAATAAAACCAAGCGTTCAAATGAATAACAAACAAAAGAGGCAGCTAGGAATAATACAATATGTGAAATATAGAAATAAAACAAAGGAAAGCATAAGAAACATGTAAAAAGATATGAATAAAACAAAAGAAGAGTGACTTTTAGTTAAAGACAATGCTTAATAAATAAGTTTTCAATTGTTGCTTGCATCTCTTATCATCTTGGGTCGGGAATTCCATAGTTTGGTGCATCGTTAAAAAGATTGAGCTGCCGATTTTCTTATTTGTGTGATACCTTTTCTTTTTTTTTTAATGACAGCAGAGGATCTCAGAGGCCGTGAAGGATTATAAAACTATGAAGAATTAGAAATGTAGGCCAGTCCCAAACAATGAAACCATTAACCGTTAAACACCGACCCGTCACGTCACAGATCAGGATCTTTCTATATTTAGCATTTTGGAATAAAACTGAAATAGTTGTGCATGCTGCTATAAACAGGCTGGTATGATAATGATAAATGGAATCCAAGCTTTCCGACACAGACGCACATAATCGTTTAACTGGTGTTAAGTGAAGCAAGGCTGGCTGATTTTCCACCGGATTAACTGAGACTTTCACGGTGGCACAGATGAGAAAAGGACAGAGTGAAATACAGTAGGCATGGACCGATATATCGGCAAAACATCAGTATCGACCGATATTCACTTTATCGGCATATCGGCAAATAAGATGACATACACCGATATGGCTGATATTTATCTGTTGTGTTGCATCAATTGTGCGCTGGCTAAATGTGTAAAAAGGTGAAAAAAACTTTTGAAATAGTTATTTTTCAAAAAAGAGAATCTATTAAAAGTTGTTTGTATGATTGAATGTGTGCACATTCAAAGATAGTGTAATAAAATGTTGAATGACTTTAAAACAGTTCAGATATTTTTTTAATAATGAAGATTTATTTGTTTCCCTGGCACAAAAGGGGGAAATAAAAAGCAAAACAAAAATAAAAACATCGGCATCGGCTATCGGTCAAATTGTTATTTTAAACATCGGTATCGGCCCAGAATTTCACAATCGCTGCATCCCTATGAAGTACTGTAGTGTCGTGGAGGACGGAAAACTGGACAGAAGTTAAAATCCTGGATGGAGGTAAAGAGGAATGAAGATGAATGGGCGTGCATCTGCACGGTCATTTCGACTAACGATCATATTATTATATTGAATTCAAGCTGTTATTTTTGTTGACAAATTGTTAGCAGACATTATGTTCTCAAAGTTTTTTAGCCTCTGAGCCTATTTTTAGGTTTCACTTTTTCAAGACGATGTGATTCCTCAGTAAACAGAACGGCTGATCCAAGTTAGTTACACTTTATTACTGTACACACTTTAATACAGACATGTTCTGTATCTGTGTAGTGGATACTGATTCAGTGACATCAGGTTCAGGTGAGACTCACCTTCTCTGCGTCCTGCTCGAACAGGCGGAGCTGGAAGCACTGGTCCAGCTTCAGTTTCCTGACGTGCCACATCTGATGGAGGTGCTGCCTCGTGGAGTGGAGCTTATCCAGCAGACTGGCCACCTGGAAAAAAACCAAGATGATGTTAGATGATGTTTCTTATGATATTTTATCCATTTGGAGCGGAGTTCAATGGATTTGAATATTGCGCCTCCTGCGATTTGAAAATTGCAGTAGGCTATATTGCGATTTCGATTAATTGTTCAGCCCTAACGCTGAAAACACACCAAGCAGCAGCGAAGTGCGGCCTGTGGCGAGCTGCTATGTAATGCCTATGAAACGCCGCTCAAAGCTTCGGCCGTTTGATTCTGTGGCCAAGTGCGATCAAACTAAAAGTTGGGATAGTTTAACTTTTAGCAGTGAACTGCAGCTAGATCATACTCGCAGCCAATCAGTAAACAGAGTCCCGGGACTCCTATAACATGTTGTCCCATGTCACAAAGAATTTCTTCCCGTCTGAAACACAGGTTTAGGTAGTTATCACACTGATGTTTGCTCAAGTGTTATTTTTTCTGATCAGTTTGGTTTTAATTAGTTATCTGATGCTATAAAAATGGTGTAACATCATGATTGACAGCTGTGATTAACTTGGTCGGGCGGGTGTAGGGGCGGGACTTCAATACCGTGGCCCCACCGCCCGCTCACTACTGCACTACTGGCGTAGTGGAGTAGTGGAGACGTCGTCCACTTTTATACACAGTCAATGGTTCCAAAATACAACATCTTCTGTATATTTTATCTTCCAGTTTGATATTTCCAGTGTCTGCAGGAAATCCTAGTGTGTAATGCTTCATGCCGATTTCCTGCTCAGCAGATACAGATGCTTGCAGTCCACACCACCAGTTTGCAGCCACTGATGTATATTCATTGGTTTGGTATGCACTCAAACCACCTATATTTTTAATGCTAATCTGAATGTACATTAACAGATTATTTTCTTTGAAAATCAATGACAGATTACTTTTTATATTTCATCATGTCTATCCTTTGATATCCCAGACAGTGTGAGGCTATTTGCATGTCTTTGAACTGCACCAGGGGGTCGTGTAAGGACAAGAATGTCAAGTTTTACCTGTAGATCTTTGTTTTGGTAGACATTCATATTAAATATTAATATAAATGCATTTTTCTGTTTGTAATGTACAATGTATGTTGCGGTGGCCCTGAGAGCTCAACGCACTGCAAACAGACAACAGAAGCAAATTAAGAAACATCTTCACCAACTTGACAACATGAAATGGAAAAATGGTTTCCAGGGGACACTAACAAGTGATGGGACACGCTTCTTGTTGCCATAATTTTTTGGCTTATGAAGTTAAAGTTAAAAGAAAATCACTAGTTTTCATGTGTTGTCAAGTTGCTAAATGTTTTCTAAATGCTGCACGTGTTGTAAAATTGATGTTTCCGTGTTGTCAAGCTGATGCTTCGTGGCGATGTCAAGTTGATGTTTTTGCACGTTGTTAAATTGATCTTTTTGTGCCAAATGTTTTCTCAGTGCTGCGCATGTGTTATCAAGTTGGTGAAGATGTTTCTTTATTTGCTTGTTTTGTGTCTACTTGTAGTGCGTTGAGCTCTTAGGGCCACCATAGTACGTGCCTTATGCAAACAACCTTTGCAATTTAACGCACTGTGTTCTTTCACAACTTTTCCTGTGGAGTCCTTCGGCTATAATGAGCTGACATGCAGCGAGTACTTCTCATTAACCCTAATGAGGGACGCTAACAAGCTGTGGCCCTTTATTACGAAAGAATGAGACTGTACACTTAATCATGCATTATGGTATAGTGTGATTTTTAGGGCCGACGTCCTCTGGTCGGTTGGTCGAGTGTCTGGCCGATATGCTCTTGTCCGACCAAAATCTCACTGGTCGGACAATTGCTGGTGTTACTTTCAAAAGGCCGTCTGTCTCCATCAAAGCTCAAAGTTCTGAAAATAACCAGCAAGGAGCACTAGAGCAATTTGGAGCACACCCATGCTTTGGCGGAGGTGTAGTGGGTTTTTTTTCAGCCTTGGTTGAATCTGGTTGCTATGATACGGAATATCCACGAGAGTGAAAATGTCTGCACAAGGTAGAGTAACCTACTTGCTTCACAGTGTTAGTTATCATTATTGGTGTGGATAACTAACGACAATGATATGAGCCACACCTGATGAATGAAAACAGCATTCATCACTCTGCTGATATTAATACACTATACTGTCAGCAGACGATGTGATGGAAGAATACAGTAATGTATGTAGTAATATCCTACATATTCCTGAATTCAGGTACATTTAATGAGGTTATTACTGGCGGTCACCGGAGACCTCCGTGCAGCCGGGTGGGTGTCAGATCTGTGTGGAGCAGATGACTCTACTCTGGATGAAGCGAAGGGAGAGAGGACACATATATAAATATATGGCCCAGTATTACTCTCTCCTCTTTTTATGTTGTTGTTGTTCAGCATTTGTACATGTAGGATGTGACGGTTGGTCTTTGTGGTATTTGTCCTGTAACTCCTCCGCTGTAATGAGACAGCTGGAAGTGACAGTGCAGGGGCTGTGTTTTACCCAAAGTGAAACATTTTTAAACTCTCAGTGACCAGAAAAAAAGCCAAACATGCAGCTTCCAGCTCAGAATAGACGTCATGCTGCTGCCGATTGTGACATAGTGTAATTAGCATGAGGTAAATACACGGCGCTCCCATTGCAAATTATTAAAAGACGTGCAGACCCCCACCCCCCCTCGACCAATCGATTGGTTGAAGAGCAGGTAGAATTTTAGTCAACCAAGATTTCCTTTGGTTGACTACAGCCCTAGTGATTTTAGTGTTCATAGATTGTAATGATGGAATATAGAGAATTTTGGTAGGAGCATAGTGAAATCATCAAGATTCAGTTTCATAATTGGTAAAAGAGACTGTTCTATCTGTATCGTGTTAGTCCCGCGTAGCCAGAACTATCTCCACAGCACCGTGTCCACGCTGGGGGGGGAGGTCTGGATTGAATAGCTTTCACTCCGGTACAGTGGAAACAACTCCACCTGTGACTGATACTTCTTTAAACCAATCACAATCGTCTTGGGTGGCGCTACACCACAGCTGCAGCGAAGGGGCTTCAAGAACCACACAGAAGGAAGGATGGACTTCCTCCGTCCGGGACCTCCTCCTGGTGGAAGTAGAAGGCTTTATGCCGACACTGCTTACGTACCCAGCCAGATTAGTATCACGTTGGCTCTGTTCATATTGTGTTTGGTATTTATTGCCATACTTCCTAGTGAGAAACATCTGCAGATAAAGTTTAGAACAAAATGCAATAAACAATTTCATTATTTACAGTTAAGAAGCTTTTGATTATTTTTTTGTTTCACCCGGGGCCTGTTTTGGAGGCCCTTTTTTCCCTTTTGCTATCGTTGCTATAATATGATTTTTTAAGAAGTCATGTGGAGTCTCACCAGCTGGCTATATTCCCAGCAGGAGTGAACTTACCTTGGGCACCAAGCTCTGGAAGTCAGCAGAGCCTGAGATGCAGTTTCTCCCTGAAAAACCATCACTAGATCGGATACACTGTAGCAACCTCTGGCCTTCCCGGTCCAACTCTTCCACTGGAGCCTTTAGCACCTACAGGAGAGGATAAAAAAATACTTTAGGGCCTTAACATGATTCAAAACACATACTCTGACAAAAAACGACCCTTATAGGTTGTTTGTACAAGCAGCTTATTACGACTCATATTTACGTTAGCCGGCAAACTCTATGGCCACAGTAATTATAACAGGAGCAAAGGAGGAAGTCAGGTGATGTAGTATAAAGGCTCATTTATGCTCCCTTTATGTATGAAAATTGATACGTTCATTTCAGACCATGTGACCGTCACTGCCCACATAATTCCATGCGTCCTTTACGTTGGCAATCGATGTTGAGCAATACCATCCACTAAAAGAGACTCAAAAGGTTTCTGACAACAACAAACAGGACGGTGGAGGAAGTCATGATAATGTACTTCTTAAGAAAGAGGGAAAAGAGGAGGCAGCGTTGTAGACGCCGGTGGTCTGTGAGTCCATTAAATATGTCGATATAAAAAACATTTCTATATCTATTAAATGCATCACCATTCTGTTTTAAATGTCTTCCTCGTGTTCTGTGGTCAAGTCTCTACACTGTCTCATGTTACACTGCCCCCCTCTGGTGGTACTGCTCTGTTAAGTCTGTATCCGTAAGCAAGAAATACGGTTCAAAATGAATACAGAGTATGGACAGAAGGCTCTGTCCGTGTACATATCTAACGTTGAGCATAAATGAGCCTTTAGAGTGACAAAGTCCACATAGGGAGGAGGTCGGGGTGGATGGATGGGTCAAACAAACACAGGACTCTCAGTGACACAGTGACTTATTTTAAGTCATGTCACCTAAGCCTACATAAGTAAAGTTATAATGTAACTAAATCACATACTGGAACTGAAGTAATGTAACAAAGATTTAACCCAAACCACAATTTTTTCTAAACATAACCAAGTAGTTTTGTGGCATAAACCTAACCAAACTGCGACCGTTTCACAATGTTACTTTAGGTATGAGGACGTGTTGATCTCCTGCCACCAGTAGGGGCGGTAATTTAGGAAACGCTCCTGTGGGTCATATTAGAGGGTAGGAACAATCGACCTATGTGGTCTTATGGTTTGGAGGTTTCAAAGTCAGTTTGATTCAAAGTTGTACGTAATGATGAGAGAATTATGATGTTTAACACAGAGGTCTGCTGGCTTCAGCCCAGTTCATGGAAATGCAACTAATTTCTTTACATGTCTACAGTTGTATCAGACTGTCCTGACAGTAACTCGGTCACCTTTTTCTTCAGCTGTGTGTGCTCATCTATCAACCGCCGAGATCCCTCCACATCTGCAGGAAACTCCTTCTTGGACTGAAGCTCCTGCAACACACAGTACAAACTTTTCATATTGGCATGAACAGTTTTAAACCATCCATCCATCCATCCATCCATCCATCCATGCATTCATGCATCCATCCATCCATCCGGCACCTGCAGGTCTTCCAGTCTGGACAGCAGGTGAACAGCGTTGGATATGAACTCCTCCAGAGAGACTCTCAGCTCCATCCACTCCTCGTGGTTGTAGTCCAGAGAGCCTTCAAAGTCGTCCGTTAGCTGGGAGGGATCCACCAGTTTGGCCAGACCTTCAACTGACACCATGCTGGTCTGGTACACACAAACAGAAATTCAAGAGAAATATCAAAATGCATGTTTGTTTGTTTTTTTTTAGCAGTGACAGATCATCCAGGTTTGTGCCATATGTTCCATTGACACCATGCAGATCTGATATACACAGTAAGAAAAATAAATACAGATAAATACCATCTGTATACCAGTACGATACCATGTATGGTAAAATCAAGAAAATGGAAAGGCTCGGGTTGAGCATGCTTCTTATCTTAACGAGTACCCGGCTGAAACACTGCCAATGTTAATAACGGTCTTCAATCATTCAAAATATTTTGAACAAACTGTTTCAGCTAGCTAACCTGAACCAAACAATTACCTACTAAACTGAAGCCTTAGGCAAACTCGACCAGACTGCTTGGTGGAAACATGGCTTTAAGTTTATGCTAGTTGCTAAAAATTAACCAAACCTGAACTAAACAGTTCCACATGCTCAGCTGAACCATTAACTTTAGCTCAACTAACAAGTTACACAAAACAGTTTTGGCTGCTAAACTGAAGCATTAGCGAACCTGAACCAAACAGTTGTATCTACTAAACTCAACTATTAGCTAAATTTAACAAAAATTGTTTTACCTGCAAAAGTGAACTGTTAGCTTAAATTACCTGGACCAAGTAGTTTGGGCTGCTGAACTGAAGCCTTAGCTAACACGAGCCAAACTGTTTCATAGCTAGTTGCTAAATTGAAGCGTCAGCTAACCTTAACTAAACCGTTTTAGCTGGTAAATTTAACTGTTAGCTAACCTGAACCAAACAGCGTTAGCTAACTATAGCTACTTAATTTAATGGAACAGATCCTTTTCACAGCAGACATTTTGGCTTATCAATGCAGGAAAAGCACAGGTGTAAATCATAACATTAACGATGGTTCAATTCCATTAAGTGTCTGAGTAAACCATGTCAGTAAGTCAGCATGCACAATGCAGAGCCCTGGGACTGGCTCACCTAAATTGAATGCAGCCGTCATTATTAATATTAATTCCACCTGTGCTTTTCCTGCTTTGGCAAATTAAAATGTTTGCTGTGAAAAGGGTCTACTGTCTAGCGCTATCAAGCTAGCCAGAAATAACATATCTCCTTGCTTATTTGCTACAGGATAAATACAATATACACACACAATATGTGTATGAAATCAGAAAATAATGTTAAAG